>BJCO01807908.1:0-20736 GCA_018326465.1 Flaveria floridana
TATATGGATTCTAGCATGTAATCTTGAATTACCAATGTTCATAGCAATAATCCAACATCCAATTATCATCATAAACACACCTATAAGATCAACACATTAGCAATTCAACATTACATCAAAATAAAGTTACTATTATTAGTAACCTATGAAGAAATCCCTCAAACTCACCAATTTCTTGCACAGTCAATGTAATCTAACATTCATATCATCTCATTAACATCATACAACCATCAAATAACATCAATTTGATCAATCAAGGATTTTCCCCAAATCAAGATTCTAGTTTGACCTAATTTGGCTAAAACATCAAATTCCATAGTAAAAGATGAAATTGACACTTAATCTAGCATCAATACAACCATACTAACATAGATTAATCATCAATTTCATGTCATCATCAAAAGTCACAAGTTAGGGTTCTTCAAGAACCTTGAAATCGCAAAACTACATGTTACATACCTTTAGGTGTGTAGAAATCAACAATAGGACTTATAAAACACCTTGAAATCACTTGAATCACCCAAAATCGCCCAAAATCGAATTGTATGTGTGTTTTCTTGGCTGGAATCGAAGTGGAGGAGATGTGGAATGGGGGTTACGGCTGCAAGGGTGTGGGGGAAGGGGTTTAGGGTTATTTTGTTTAATTATTTTCACTAATTACCCTTTAATCCTTGTGTTTTTATATTTTTTATAAAAGTAAGCTTTAAACACCTTTTTAAAAGTGTTTTTAACCACTTAATAATTAGATAAACTAATACTAACAATTATATATTTTATCCTTATAAAAACAAACCACATACGAATTAACACACGCGTTTCCGCGTTACGCGATAAAATTCCCGAATAGTTTTTAAATCGCGTAAAAACATAAACATAAAATAATAATCATCTTATCAACTAGATTATTATTAAATTAACATTATTAATTATTTTTAAGTCACCAACGTCAAACGACAACTAGTGTGTGCTTACGACACGTGTATGCAAAACTTAATGGAACTAACTGAGTTTGGTAACGGAAAATTACCGGATGTCACATCTTCAGACTTTGTCTTCAGTTGATATCTTCAGCTGATGTCTTCAGCTGTTACCTTCAGTTGTTGTCTTCAGCTATGTCTTCAGCTATTGTCTTCAGCTGTTACCTTCAGCTGTTGTCTTCAGCTGATGTCTTCAGCTGTTACCTTCAGCTGATGTCTTCAACTGATGTCTTCAGACTTTGTTTTCATCAATTGTTATGATCAGTAGATAGTTACAAGAGTGTTTTGGCTGCATCAGACTTCTAGGAATCCTTACAAAAAAGGAGCGGTTTTTGGTGCTAGAATGGTGAAGAAGTTGAAGAAGAAGAGGAAGGTGAAGATGATGGTAAGAATGGGGGCTAGGGCTGGTTAAGGGGTATTTATACCCAGCCCTAGTTACGCAAAATGTCGTGTTTAGTCCCCGCACTTTGCCCCCGGTTCCCAAATTTTATTTCGGTTGAAACGTCATTAACTAGGCTTGTTTTATTAATGATGAAAGATGTAGTTAATGATATTTATAATTTAAAAATGGTTTTATTTGTAACATTAGGTTCATATAAAAATGATGCGTTCAATGATAACAGGGGCAATCTTAGAAAACGTTTTAAGATGATGACAATGCAAGCAACGATAGCACACGAATAAGGATAACCAAGCAACCAAATATGATATCCACATAGATGGGTTACAGAGATGAGGAATAACAAAAGTAACGAACACATTAAATGACGGACCTTCGGTGACGGATGTCACATAACCCATTATATGAACATCAAGACTCCTTGATAAGCCACATAAACACTTGATTTTATCAAAAAGCAGTAAGGAAAAGTTTGACAACTGAAAATATAAGAATTTTATAAGGAACTAGTGTTTAAAGTAATAAAATGATTAAAACCATTGATATTTTATGAATTAAAAAAGTAAAATGAATTAAATATTTAAAACGACTATAATTGTGGGAATAAATTCAGAAATATGTTTAGAAATACTAGAATTATCTATCTGTAAATTTTGTTATATTAAAGTTGAGTAAATTAATTTATGTGATTTAAATAAGGGAAATAAGAAAAAATACTATATGCAAGAGCCGAACCCGGTAAAAATCTGAACAAATTATATAATGATTGTTATATGTTGTAGAAGCTCCAGAATAAATTTTATGATGAAATCCATTTATATGAAGTTTAACACAAACAAATAAGATGTTGTTTCACCGCCTTGACTTTCATGTTCATCTTCTTCGTTTGTATTGATTCCCGAAGCGATTGTGTCTGACGGTAAAAACAGCTAAAGTCGACACCGTGTCCGCCGCAGTAGTCTTTACCGCCGCCACGAAAGGCGGATCTGTCACCATCGTTGCCGTCTTTTTGTTCTTCCGAACACCAGTCGGTGGACCTCATTTACGGGCTTCAGATGTGGATAAATTATTAGGGTTAGAACTGGAGTAATTAGGCTTAGATATTATTTCATGGATGTCTTCAAATATCACTACAACCCAAATCAATCATCATCTTACCGGAATATCACCTGCAAAGATCGCTGGTGTTGTCTCGCAACAACACCAGAGCCACCGAAAGCCTGCAACCCTCGGTCGAAGACCCAATCATGCCTCTATTTCTAGAGGTACGACAACAACTTCAACACCACTGGCGACCTCGCCACCGAGACTTTCCAGAGAAGCCACAAGCATGTGTCCTCCCTCCTACGATAAATGATGGGCAACAAATCATTGAAAAGGGAAGCCAGGTGCGTGTGATCTTCACCCCAAGATACGTGTCAAGCGCCCCTCAATTTGAGCATCACTATAAATCTACCACCGTTGATATATAAATGAATGGCTTAAAATTATCAAATTACTGTTCCTCAACTTCGTTTATTAACATATAGGATAATAGTTGGGATTTTTATATGAACATTAATATTTTCAGATGATGTTGCTATTAAAATTTTAAAAATTTTGAGTAATCATAGTTATTGTTTTAGAATTTTGACTGAGGTGTTGAAAATTTTAAAAAAAATATGCTCCTAATTTATAATTTATTTTATCGGTTATTACTGGAATTGAGGTGAGATTCATAGCCCCATTTTTATTTTGAGTTTTGGGGGAAAAAGCGTACTGTTTTGTGTTGGATGCAAGTAAATAATACTTTTGAGATAAACTGTCATGTTGCCGTAAGTTACAACCATTAATTCGGATGAGGAACCGTCTGATAATATTGGTAGCGCTACTTAGGAAAGTATTTCCTGCACCAATAGGATGAGTGTTGTGATGCTATATTATCTGATTTTTGTGATTTATATTTGTGACAGTTATGAATCACCTGACATATAAGTAGGTTTGGTTGTAATCTTGCATCAATATGTTTTGTTTGGTTATTAAACATATGTTTCTCACCAACATTATGTTGATAGTTTTAAATATGCTTTTCTAGGAGAACAAAATGACTAACAGTGCTATGTTCTCATTTGATGTGTACAACGATTGGGGCGAAGTGATTGGGAAGACGTGTGTAAAAATAACTGTTGACATATTCAAGCCTAGTATAATGGTGGATGCACACATCCACTACTAATGAAGAAATATGAAGCAGTTAAAGATGTTATGATTAGGTTACATGTATTAGTCTTTGGTTAGACAAATTTTATAAAATCTATCTAACCTAAGGACTGGCTTAATTATATAATGTTATGTTTTTATGTCTTAAATTGTTGTTATGTTTGTTTATTTGTAATCAATGTGTTTTGAGCCAAAGGGTCACATCCAAGCATTTCACGCTTCCGCGGGAATATGACAGGTTGGTATCAGAGCCATTGGTTATAGAGAATTAGGTATTATTATTAAATACCTAGACTATAACCATAAGCTCACATGTTACTAATCCTTCCCTTAGATGCAACATAGTCTGCTCTTGCCAGATGCCCAAACAATCGTCGAACTGGGGGCTTCTATGGCTTTCCCCTGTAAACTTTCATCATTCCCAGTGTCGTGTCATCCATCACCTCCAGAATGACCTCGTCATCTTTGTTCTTTGGCAGGTTGGGAAGCTTCTCGTTGATCATCATCTGGAGGAATCTAGGGTACATGCAGAAGTTTTCCTTCCCTTTCATCTCAATGTGCTCCTTCATGTATTTGAAGAACGTCTTAGAGAAGCTGAATGGATGGTTCAGAACTAGTGCCACAAATGCATTTTGGATCTGATCACCGAGCTCATCGAAACCACCTCGACGTGAAGCAATGCACTTTAGAACCACATGAGCTAAGTACTTGAAGGGCGGGTACATGTTGCTCTTGTTAAGTACTCCGGCATTGATGTCACCGGCGTACTTAATCCTCAAAAAACATCCACGCACTACTAAGGGATGTAGTTTTGTTGGATGATCCCCATCTTCTCCTAAGCCCAGTACCGTTCATAGATCGTCTTCACCAATATCAATCGCCTCTCCAAAAATCAAGCTTCTGATTCGGTAAGGCTCAGTAGAATGATCTACCACAGCATTCTCCCAGAATGCTTGCTGTAGAGATCTGTATGGTGTACATGTCGTAGAAATGGCTCTGTGAATCCTAGATCGGTTTAGGAATTCGATAATTCCTATGAACTCGGCGGCGTTCCTTGACGCTGTGTTCAGATAAGCACAGATATTATGCTTGGTGCTTATCATCCACCGACTCTACCATTTCACTGTAACAGAAGAGACAAACACCCATTCAACATGTTAAAACAGTTTAACACATAAGATTACTTGACTTTGAAACTGATCATATGCAACTGGTTCAATCGTATGATTGGACCATACGAATGAACTCAGTCGTACGAATGAGCATACGACTGAGCTTAATCGCATATTTAGATATCCGACTAACCTATCCGTGCACTGAATTACCGACTGGTTCAATCATGCGATTGAATTATGCGAATGGTTCAATCGCCCGATTGAAGTTCTTCCGGATATCCAGTCGCATACAGACGGTTCTAGTCCAAGAAATGTTGATTATGGTCAAATAGGTATCAAAACCATGTGTTTTAGGTGTCCTTAGATGCGTCTAATCCCGACAAAGCACTAGGTATCGTTTAATTTTACTTAGATACTCATTTTGAGGTCATTTTGATGGAACCATTCTCGGTTTTCATAAATTACACATAAATTTGGGTTAGTAACCGGTTATACACTCAATGTAACGCGATTTCATCTTCAAACTACTTGTAATCAAACGAAGAATCATTAGTGAACACGTAATAGCCCTAGATCACAAAGAAAACGTGAAAAGGATTCCACTAGTTTGCCGGTATTTTCAGAGGGTTTAAAAACAGGTGAATGGGTCACGACCCACTGAGCCTCTATTTATACCCTCGGGGATTTTAGTCGTGTGACTGGACCCATACGCATGGTTCAGACGTGCGACTGAAGTCCAATCGCATGAATGACCTAGACGCCTAACCAATCATGCAATTGGATCATACTGATCTTGCCAATCATGCGATTGGGTCATGCTGATGGTCTAATCATGCATTAGGTCCATGCTCATGGTCCAGTCGTGCATTAGGTCCATGCTCATGGTCCAATTGTATGATTGGGCCATACTCATGGTCTAGTCGTGCGTTTGGGTCATACGATTAGGCCATACTCATGGTTTAGACTTAGTTTCTCTCAGTAATGCACACAGTTATATTTGATGTAATTTCTAGTCTACTAATCATCTCAGAGATGATCTTTTTATCTATCAATCACCTCAGACGTGGCCCCTTTTATTGAAAAACCATCGATCACCTCAGTGCTGATCCCTTTTTATCTTTTAGAAACAAGCTTTTCACAGTTAAGATTCGGTTCAATTTTATGACTTTTATAGAGTTCAGTCTTGTTACATAATCTGACACTGAGACATTGCACACATAAATAGAACTAGAAAAACTTTAAATAAAACTGAAATAATACATATTTTTGTAATTTTGTGTTGGAGGAGAACTTTAACAACACTTAAACAATTTCTCCCCCTGAGCAGAACAGCATAAGGCAGTACTTTCATTTTGAGAAAGATTCATATGGACTCATACATGCAAAAACACGATTATTTGGAACTTCTGTAGATATATCAGTGACAGAGAACATTATATGTACAATTCACAGAATCTCTTTCAACTAATAATCAAAAGAACTAACAGGAAATCATGTTGGAACAGTTATGTAGCACACTTTGATTTTGAACATCAAGAGATGCAGCCACGATGATTGTCAGTATGTTTGTCCACTTAAATACACACACAGATTTTTGACACACATCAGTGATTTTTAGGTGGATTAGATCAACAAGTATTTGTGGATCCTACTGGTATATGGTAATCAATCTTTCTCAGGAGATTTTTGAGCAGTCTGGTGGTTAAGAAGAGACTGTTCTAAGAGCTTTCAAAGAGTGCAATGCCTCAGGTCAGTGCCATCGCACAACAGAGAGGCGCAAACACCAATGAATTCTTAGAACATATAGGTTATGCCAAGCCTCAAGTCAGTGTCATCGCACAGCAGAGAGGCGCAAGACCTATCTTCTCATTACAGCAATACGATTTGATATTTAATGCAGCAATAACATTTGTCATTAACTTGATTACATTTAGCTCTTATTTTGATGCTTTATGACATTTGTCATATTCATTGCTATGTTTTTGGGTCGTTTGCACACATTCGTGTCTTTCATTTGCTCCTCACCCCTTATTGGAAATTAATTGATTGTGTAGACCAGGGATATAATGGGAACCCACAAGTTGTTGGCTGATTTAATTTATATGAATCACCAATGATGTCTACTAGTCTAGTGTGTTAAATCTACCGACACATCGTATAATGGACTAGCACCTCCCTAGATCTAATTTATCCATATAACCACAATACAGACTAACTTACTATCATTTTTCAACTTGTTAGGCTTTGACATCTCAGATTTATAATGTTTTGTGATTTTAAATTTATCAGAAAAATGAAAAAAGGAAAAAAAATTTGTGTCCCAAATAATTCGATGCCTGTGTACTATCATTTTCCATAGCATTGAATTACTTTCTCAGAATTGTTGTCTTTTCCTATCAGCTTACCTGTCCTTCCCCCCCTCCCCCCTCTCTTTTTTCCGGTAATTCTCCCACTAAAATTTTAAAACAGAAAATCTTTTTGTGATTTTGAAGTTTTGAAATGCAGAAAAAAGAAAAAAAACATATTAAACGTAATATTAAAGAAATGAAAAAGAAAATAAAATTTTTAAAAAATATAAAACTGAAGACACTATGTCGGACTACTAACTCGATTCCTCAGGAATCACATCTTCTTTCTTTTTGATGTTGTTAACCTCTAATAGATAATAAAATCTTGGTTTGTCAAATGGTTTTGTATAGAGGTTGGCACGCTGAAAATCCTTGTTAATTTTAATCACATCGATTAAACATTTTTCAAAACAGTCACGTATCAAGTGATACTTTATTCCGATATGTTTAGTTTTGAAATGTTGTACCGGATTTTTAGTGATAGCTATGGCAGCAGAATTATCAACAAAAATAGGAGTCTTAGTAAATTTCAAACCGTAGTCCCGCATTTGCTATTGAATCTAAATGATTTGAGAACAACAGCTTGCAGCAACAACACATTCAGCCTTACATGTTGACAGAGCAACCGAAGTCTGATTCTTGCATTGTCATGTGACTGATCGCCTTCCAAAGAACTGACACCCCACAGATATTGATTTGTAGTTCATCTTACAACCTCCATTGTCTGAGTCACTCAACGCAGTAAGTTCAAAGTCATCATCATGAGGATACCACAACCCGAGTGTTAGAGTACCCTTCAGATAACGAAAAACCCGCTTCACCCTAATGAGATTATTTACTTTTGGTTTTGACTAATATCTGGAGCAGAGACACGTGGCAAACATGATATCAGGACGAGAAGTTGTGAGATACATTAGAGATCCAATCATTCCACTATACATGGTGGCATTAACCAAATCCCCATTATCAACAGGTGCCACATCGTGGTTCGTGGCAAGAGGGGTACCGGCAACAGTAACATTTTCCATGTCAAACCGACTTAGATTATATCCGACATACTTAGTCTGATGCAGAAAGATGCCGGTAGGTGTCTGATCCACCTGTAATCCCAGTAAGAACTTCATTTCTCCCGTGGAACTCATTTCAAATTCAGCTTTCATCACAGCTTCAAATTCTTTACATAAATCTTTGTTCTTGGAACCAAAGATTATGTCATCCACGTATATCGGAACCATTAGTAAATCACCATCCTTTTCTTTCATAAACAACGTGCAGTCAGTTACTCCCCTACGAAAGTCATGGTTCAGCAGATGTGTGGAGAGTTTCTCGTACCAGGTTCTAGGAGCTTGATGCAGCCATACAAGGCCTTGTCAAGTTTATAGACCCTGTCCTGATAATAAGGATCTTCGAATCCTTCGGGTTGACTGACGTATACAGTCTCACGGATATCACCATGTAGAAATGCACTTTTCACATCCAATTGATAAACCTTGATCTTCATGTAGGATGCATAAGCTAGGAAGATCCTGATTGCTTCCATCCTAGCCACTGGTGCAAAAAATTTATTGTAGTCCACACCTTCGACTTGTCTGAATCCTTGAACCACTAATCGTGCTTTGTTTCTGATAATTACTCCTTCGTCATCTTTCTTGCAGCGAAGAACCCATTTCGTTCCAATAACCTTGGCACCTTTCGGCCTGCCCACTAGTATCCAAACACCTAGCTTTTTAAACTGTAGTAGTTCGTCTTGCATCGCATTAACCCATGCCTTATCTTTCAAGGCATCACTTACATACTTGGGCTCAACTTGAGAAACAAAAAATTTGTATTCCCCATCATGCACATATCGCGTTTCCATCACTGCTGTGTAGTCAGCAGTGTACAGTTGATTTCTTGTCTGTAACCCAGAGAGAATATCCCCGATGATGTTTTCCTGGGGATGATTTACACTAATCCTGGTCATAGGAGTTGTGGGAACAACCACTTCATTATCCAAATTTGTGAGCACTGGTTCATCATCTGTGACTGTTTGTTGTCTTGCCCAGAGGATTCAGCCAAATCATTTTCAAATATGTTTGTACTTTCACTCGGGCTGGCGTGCTCCTCATTGCTTTTATTTTCATTTGCTTCTTCCTCATCGCCTGAGGAGTGATCACTTACTTCTAGATCTGTCCCTGAAGGCCCAGACGTATCATTTATTGGAGCGATAGTGTTGGAGTCAGATTTGGAGTGTTCAAAGCGTCATACATCATTTGAGCAGCTATCTCATCGATAGCATATTCAGGAGGAAGATTGAATGATTTGAAAAATCCATCATAATCAAAGAATGATGATGGACCTTTCCCAGTAAGAGGGTTGGTATATCATTGAACATCTACATTGCACCACACTTCAACTTGACCTATCGAATTATTGTACACTCGTTTGTCAGGTATATTGTAACCAAGAAAAATGCCCTCATCTGCTATTTCATTAAACTTTCCATTCTGAGTTTTCTTCAGCAACATGCAAGGAGCTCCAAAAGGTTCGAGATACTCCAGATTCGATTTGCGTTTTTGAAGCAACTCATAGCAGGTTTTTCCATGACGCTTGACTACCAGGACTCAATTAAGAGTGTAGCCTGCATTCGCAACCACTTCATTCCAGAATTGAAGAGGAAGCTTCGATCTGTCAACATAGTCCTCGCAGTTTCAATCAAGCTTTGATTTTTTACGTTCAGTAACTCCATTCATCTGTGGAGTATAAGCAAAAGAGAATTGATGTACAATCTCATTCCCTCTGCAAAAGGCATCCACCTACTGATTCTTGAATTCTATGTCATTATCTGAATGAATATTCCTCACTTTAACTTGTACAGAGACTCCAGTGTAGTGGCTAATACCTTGAATGACTCAAATGTATCTAATTTTGACTGAAGAAACATTACCCATGAAAATCTTGAATAATCATCTGTGACCATAAAACAGTACCAGTCCCCAGCTATGCTTTTAGTACTGATAGGACCAAATAGGTCCATATGAAGAAGCTCTAGAGGCATCTCAATTGAATGAACTTTCTTTAATTTGTGAGATTTCTTGGTCTGTTTCCCTTTCTTGCATGATATGCAGAAATCTGGAAGCTGAAAATTTTTAACTGTAACTCCTTCAACCAGATTATTTTGAATCAAGTGATTCATCTTCCAGAGATTGATATGTCCCATTCTCCTGTGCCAAGAGATGGACTTTTCTCAGTGACTTTTGACAAGAAACACTGTGCAGCTGACTCAGATGTAGAAGCTATTGACATATCCAAGACATATAGATCATTATATCTTGAAGCTGACATTAAGATTTGCTTCTCAGGGATAACATATTCCTTCTTTAGAGTGTAGCATTTCTTATCATCGAACATCACTTTAAATTCCTTATCGCGGATTTGAGAAACTGAAAGTAAATTGTTCTCTAGTTGTTGAACATAATTTACTTTATCAAAATTCACCTTCCCGTTTCCTACTTTACCTTGAGCTATTATGTAGCCTCCTTTATTTCTAGCAAAAGATACATGTCCCCATTTGATTTGCTTGACATTGAAAAGGAGAGACAAATTCCCGGTCATGTGCCTGGATACCCCACTATCAATAATCCAGGTGTTAGTGATAGCGCTGTAGCGGACAACCTCCACAAAAAGAGAAATGATTAGTTTAGGTGTGGGACCCAAGCCTTTACAGGCTTGGGTTTCCCAGAGGCATCACATATAACAAACACTACCCATTGTCCTTGTGAAGTTAGAGAGACAACATGCTTCATCTTATCCTCACTCTCAGACACAACTGACAATTCAGCTTTCCACAGACCAGTTTTGTGTAAGGATTGTTTATGATAAACAGGCGATTGGTTTATTGTTTGAACCTGTGGATTGCTTTCATCAACTTGTTTTACCTCAGTCATCACAGCTTTGCCAGTGGCTTTTCTGTGTTACCTGTGGTGTTTTGGAGGGGTATTTGATATTGATCTAGTAAACCTTGGTTTATTATCTTGAAAATGTTCAACCTTTCGTCTTGGTGTTTGATAGTAGGGACAACTTGGAGATATATGTCCTCATTCTCCACATTTAAAACAGGATCTCCATTCTACTGGACTGGGCGATCTTTCGTGTGGTGGGGAGTATGGTCTTGGATTGGTATCATTCTTCTCAACCTTAGGTTTCTCACCTTCTTTGACAAACTTAATTTGTTTAACATTTTGATTACAATTGCCTTTCTTTTTATTGAGATTTTGATGATGAACAGTGTTAGACTGAGTTGATTTTGAAGTTTTAGGTTTTGAAACAGAAACTTTTGAATCCAACCCGAGAGTAGCATTATCATCCTCTTCATTCTAATCTTCAATTATAATCTCATCTTTTGTGCCCGATGTAGTTGCTTTCTGGTCAGTTACCGGTGGCACGGGTTTAACTGTGGTATCCGGATCACTGACTAGAGGTGTTGTCACCACATGATCCTTTATTGGGTTATTATTTATGGGTCGACATTTTGTGTTTAAAAGGATCGCATGTGGTGGTGGCACAACCTGATAACCAATCCCTTCCCCCCCCCCCCATTTCATTCTTTAACCATGTTCTTAACAATGTGAGAGGAACTAGCAAGACTGTGAAGTTTCTGCTTTAAAGATTCAATTTCAACTTGAAGAATCGCTTTTTTCTTTCTTCGTTACCTCTATTGTTGTTAGATAGAAATTAATATCATTTGCTTGATTAAAGGCAACAACCTCAGTTTCCCTAAGTTACTTTCCTAACAGATAAATCTTTTTTTTTAAAACAACTCTCATTTTGTTTTAACACCCTGTTAGCTTCAATGCATAATTTTAAATCATTTACTAAACTATCATTGTGATTTAATAGTCTAGCAAATTTTAAATCTATGCTTTCATGAAATTTATCACATTCTTCACAAGCATGTTTATCAAAAAGTTCATCTTTGGATTCTACCTATGATGTGTCGAAGGTGTCAGCCATAAAAGCAAACTGAGATTCCTTGTTAGTTTGAGATTCTCTGCTCGCAGCAGCTTGTTCCTCTTCAACCAAGTGTTCAACTGAATCTATAGCTTCTTGGTGTCTGAATTTGCATTATCAACTATGTTATCTCCTTCACTTATTGAATCATCATTAAGATCTTCCACCAATGTCACATTATCTTCACCACCATAAATGAACTGAAATGTTCAATCCTGTCCTTCATCTCCTTGAGCAACCATAGCTTTGGAATCTTGACTGGTTAAAGTCATGTTCTTTTCCTTATCTTGACGGTTGTTTGATATGAAAGGATTACCATTTCCAGACTTCTTTGGTTTCACGCACTCTCGTTTGAAGTGTCCATTTTCACCACAGTTAAAGCATGTGACTTTTGATTTATTAAAACCAAAGGTTGAGTCTTTAGTAGCAATCAGATTTTGTCCAGTCTTTTTCACAAACTTCTTATACTCTTCTAACTATACTAGCCAGAGCCCACATTTTGTCCATTCTTTCAAATTCGGCCTCATCAACCTATTCATAGTCTTTATCAGGAAGATGACAATTTCCAATTTTTCCAGCAACTAATCCATCATAAGAATGCACAACAGCAGCAAGAAGATCCATATGTTCCTTGGCTACTTCAACAGTAACATTTCCTAGATTTTCAGTCTTTAGCTTTGTTAGATTTGCTTCTGTGATATTGTTTTGAGCACCAGATGATCCTAACACTTCACTTGCATATGACCCACTCTGAGAATTTCCATACGTGTTGGATACGAACGTTGTTTGAAGAGGTGCTCCTCATGAAGTTGGTGTGGGAACAACGTTATACAGTGATGGATTCTACGTATATGACCCTTTCTTGGACATGTATTTTAGCCTCAGCTCCTCCTCCTGCAGATTCAAGATAAAATCATTGATGTCTAGAGTGGCTAAAGTATCATTCTGTCTCAGATTAGAAACAAAGAGATCCCATTTACCCGGTAATCCATCAGTAAAGCTAGCAACTTTATCCTCCATTGGTGTAGTTACCCCATGAGTGTGCAACTCACTCATCAGATGATAAAATCTGTCTATAATGTCATCCAAGCATTCATTTCCAATGGATGAGAAGTTGTTAAATTCCTTTTTTAGGACTTTGGCCTTCAATGCTTTTAAAGTGGCATTACCATCGTATCGCTTTTCCAAAGCTGACCACAACTTCTTGGACGGTTTATGTTCTGAAAATTTATGGAAAATATCTTTAGGAATCGACTATGTCAGTAAAGCATATGCTTTCTTCTAAGTATTGTGAGCAACCTTTTGCACTTCATTCATCCCACTCAAAGTCATCTTAACACCATTAGCTCTAACTGGTGTAGAGTAACCAGTTTCAATAGCAATCCATAAATTTAGGTCTACACCGTTAAGATAAATCTCAAACCGTTGTTTTTATTGTGGGTATTCATCCAAAGTCAACAGTTTTGGAGGTTTGTTGTTATTTCCAATTTCATTTTCTAGCAGTAAGAGGTTTTGGATTCGTGAGTCCTTTCCAGCAGTAAACGCGGTGTTTTGATCGTCCATGTTGTCAAAACTTGATGATACTCAAAGTCAAATACTCAAACTTGAAAACCTTAAACGACTGAGTCAATCGTGTGATTGAGAAATGCGGATGAGTTCAACCGTACGAATGAAGAGTGCGAATGGGTTCAATTGTACGATTCAGGTTAATCGTGCGATCGGGGATGCGACTGAGTCAATCGTGCGATTGAGCCAATCATGCGACTGAGACTGATGAATTTGAAAAATTTCAGATTTTGAACACGTTTAGATTCAAAACGATTTTGCACAAACCCTAAACTATTGTAGGTCGAAAATTTCAAACCTTTTGAATCATGCACACGTCAAAAACTCATTTTGAATCAAAAACAAGGATTTTTTAATAAAGAATGGTAACTTTAACCAAAACGCCGATCGAATCCACGAAGAATCAAGAGCCAAAGCTCTGATACCACTTGTTAGGACCGTGTACGTACGGAAAACTAACTTATTCAACGTGAAACCTAAACAAATAGTGCGGAAAGAACGAAAACCCGGATCAATCTAACGCTAGAACAACGTTAAGAATGATTAAAAAATGATCCGGGACGAACTGTGAACTTGGATGGACGAGATAGATCTCTCTGGACGGCTAGGGTATGAAAGAATTCGAAGTGTCATGTTTTTCCACGAATTACGTAGTATTTATAGGTTTCAGTGTACAGTCGTATGACTGAGCCATTAGCATGGTTCAGTCATGTGACTGAGCCATACGATTTGTTCATACGAATTATTGAAATATACAATTAGTTCAATCGTGTGATTGAGCCATTCTCATGACTTAGTTGTGACTGACCCAATCACCTGGTTCAGTCATGCGACTGATCCATAAGCATGGTCCATTAGCATGAATACCATATATAAGACTAAGTCAAACACATTCCTGAATCATTATTAACTCAGAACTGTGACTGACTACTACAAACCCATATATAATATTCATTCAAGCGTGTAAATGTAAATGATTTAAGAATAATACACATCCAATTGTAAATATACATTTCAACACATATCATATTACCAAAATATCCTTGTATTACACATATGTAAGATTGAAAGACATAAACATTTAAGTACAATAAACTAGGGACATTGTGTATCAACACCAATAGAAGATAATTCTCAAGGAATTTGGGGACGAAATTCTTTTTACAGGGGAACAATGTGACAACCCTATAGTTTCAGGTTAGATAATTTAACGTTTGAGGTTTATTATGGTTTGATATGGTGTGTGTGTGTATATATATATATATATATATATATATATTATTAGGATTTACTAAGGTAACTTTATTTGAGTTTTTCTATATTTAAATACAAGCATGTGTATATACATGTTATGTGAACATATATGCATGTCAAAGAATTTACGTATGCATGCATGTAAATATTTGTGCATATGATTTATGTTAGTCACTTGGTTACTAATATATTTACATAAATTAAAAACTAAATAATCATAATCTATAACTAAACTTATGAATTAAATTATGAAAGTAACACCTAGCTAAGGGTGCCACCCAACAATTCTTCAAGAAAGACACATCCATACCCTAAAGACACATCCATACTCTAAAAATTTAACACTTCATAAACCTAAACAAGTAGGTAATCATGAAAGTTAACTAAACTTCATTTCTTTTCCTTGAACCCTCAGCCGATTCTAAGAACCCCACCATCACCGTATTGATTTCTTTACAAAACAAATTACAAACTAAACTTAATATGTGCATTGATTAGAAAATGTACACCAAGCTTACTTGACACCCATCACTCCTCATAACTTGACACATATTAACTCTAAAATGAACCCATCATCTAGGCTAGTTTTAGCAATCATTACAATTCATCCTAGAAAATCCTCTCGGTTGTATGTCCAAAGCACAAAATCACCTTCATTCCTAAAATCATACTAGCCTTGTGTTTTCTCTCAACAACCACCACACCAAAGCAACCCTCTCATCACCTTCTCTTGTCTCTTGGCAACTACAACCGCCAACACCACCACTGCTATCATCCACCACCCTAGTATCACCTTTCTCTCGGTCTTCACACACTCACAACCATCACCATCCGAGACCACCAACACCACACTCTCTTTCTCTCAGTTCCTATCACAACCATCATCATCCTCTTGTTCTCATCACTCAACCAACATCATTATCTTGTAAGTCTATGATCAAGACCAAGAACAAACACATCAAGGTTGAATCATTAAGAACTCTTTGGAATCCAAGAAGCTAAAGGCATCCTTAATCAATTCTCAGCCCTTCTTTCACCTAATTACAAGGTTTCAATCTTCCTAAACTATGTTAAACATGTCTTAAAAAGATTACATATGTGTTATATATATACTTATACAACTAACCCATTATATGAACATCAAGACTCCTTAATAAGCCTCTTAAGCACTCGATTTTATCAAAAAGCAGTAAGGAAAGGTCTGATAACTGAATATCTAATAATTTTTATAAGGAACAATTGTTTAAAGTAATAAAATAATTAAAACCTATGATAGTTTATGAATTAATAAAGTAAAATAAATTAAATATTTAAAATGACTATGATTGTGGGAATAAATTCAGAAATATATTTAGAAATACTAGAATTATCTATCTGTAAATTTTGGAATATTAAAGTTGAGCAAATTAATTTATGTGATTTAAATAAAAGAAAATAAGAAAAAATACTATATGGAAGAGCTGAACTTGGTAAAAAATCTGGACAAATTATATAATGATTATTATATATTGTAGAAGCTCCAGAATAGATTTCATGATTAAATCCCTTTATATGATTGAGATTTATAATTTATTGTGATCTGTAATGGAAAAATCAAAAGAAATATCTAAACTGTGAAATTTATTATTAAAAATTAACATAAGTTGTGTTATTCTGGATTTGAAAATATGTGTAAATTTCGTAATTGTTGGAGATATGTAATTATTTTTATTGAATTTTGAGAATTTTGGAAAAATTATAGTAAACTATTTATTATGAATTACAAACCAGAAAATTTATGGGATACAATAGAATACAAAATAAATATTCTAAAGAAACTTAGGAATTTTATAATGATAGTAACTCTTTTGCCTATTTATGTTAAGCTTTAATTAATTCTAGAAAAATATCTAAATTTAGTTAATAGTTGGGATTTTTATATGATCATTAATATTTTTAGATGATGTTGCTATTAAACTTTTGAAAATTTTGAGTAATCATAGTTACTGTTTTAGAATTTTAACTGAGATGCTGAAAATTTTAAAGAAATATGTTCCTAACTTATAATTAATTTTATAAATTATCGCTGGAATTGAGGTAAGATTCATAGCCCCGTTTTTATTTTGAGTTTTGGGGGGAAAAGCATACTGTTTTGTGTTTGATGCAAATACATAAGACTTTTTGAGATAAACTGTCATGTTGCCGTAAGTTACAACTATTAATTCGGATGAGAAAGCGCAGGTAGCGTTACTTAGGAAAATATTTTCTGCACCAAGAGGATGAGTGTTGTGATGCTATATTATCTGATTTTTGTGATTTGTATTTGTGACAGTTATGAATCACCTGACATATAAGTAGGTTTGGTTGTAATCTTATTTATGTTGCATCAATGTGTTTTGTTTGGTTACTAAACCTATGTTTCTCACCAACATTATGTTGACAGCTTTAAGTATGTTTTTTCAGAAGAACAAAATGACTAACAATTTATGTTCTCATTCAATGTGTACAACGATTGGGGCGAAGTGATTGGGAAGACGTGTGTAAAAATAACTGTTAACATATTCAAGCCTAGTATAATGGTGGATGCATACATCCACTACTACTGAAGAAATATGAAGCACTTAAAGATGTTATGATTAGGTTACATGTATTAGTCTTTGGTTAGACAAATTTTATAAAATCAATGTAACCTAAGGACTGACTTAATTATATAATGTTATGTTTTTCTGTCTTTAATTTCTATTATGTTTGTTTATTTATAATCAATGTGTTTTGAGCCAAAGGGTCACATCCAAGCCTTTCACGCTTCCGCCGGGATGTGACACCTACACAGGAAGAAATGAAAAGAGAAAGAGAAAGTTCTAAAGAGAGTAACAATAAGGTTCTTTGATCCTCTATAGTTTTCCATAATTATTCAAGAATTATCATCATCATACGACGAATAGGAGTAGTGTGACAACCCTAAAAATTTAAAGTTATTATTTCATATATACATTTTTGCATGCATATTAAATATAAATAAACTTACATATATGCATGAATAAATATAAAATACACATATGCAATTATATACATAGGGAAAAATGCAAGTTGTGTACATATACTTTATGCATGGTGTGTATATGTATATATACCTTATATAAATATATTATTTGGACTTGTGATATGATATAGGTTTAGGTATATATAACTATGGATATACGTATGCATGTTTGCATGCATGCACATAAGTTAGTTATTCACGTATGCATGTATATTATATACCCGAAATCCACACATACGTGTATATATATACAAGTTTTTACGTGTGCATGTTTACCTACATACGTGTACATGGAAAATCTTTGGAATGCAAGCATATAGGTTTGGTATGTATATAAATAAAGCTCACTTATATATATATATATATATATATATATATACATTTACGATTATATATATATATATATACATTTACGATTATATATATATGTATATATATGTACACATTAAAAGTTCAACTAAACTAAATCCTAAACCTAAAAACTAAAACCTAAAACTAATAATCCAAAACCACAACATACCACCTTACCTCTCGATCCCTATACCCTCGGCTAGCACCACTCTAAGACCACCACCTTACATCACTCGAACCACCACCACCCGAAAAATACTAACCCCAAACCACCACCCTCGGATCCATGCAACTTCTAGTCTTTCTCCTTAAAAACCGCCACCACACCACCTTATCCTATCACTTAATTACCCATGTGACTAGGTTAGATAGTCTCACTTTGTTTCCTTCCCAAAACCGCCACCATGCACCCGGTTTTCACCTCTTGCATTCCCATTGCCACAAATCGCCACCACATTACCACTATCCATGCATTTACACTACAAAGTCAATCTCTAGTAGCCTAACCCTCTACCATACCATCCTAGACCTTCCATTCACACCTTGAATGTCCTAAAAGTTGCCACCTATCCTATCTACATTGCCACTAACTCTCGGTAATCCCTCCAAACCGCCATCGAGCTCTCTTGGGTGACACCTAAACACTCTACAACAAGATTCATCAATGCTATAGGGCATAAGGTGGTTGACATAAGGATATATGACCAACAAACTCAAGAACAAAGCATTCACTTCTCACCTTTGCTCTCTCTCTCTCCCGGATCATTATACACACACACCACCACCTTCACTCGACCACCACCACCTTCAGCTACCTTTTGCCTCCCTCTCCCGCGGTTATAAAGCTAAACACCACCACCAACCTATCCCATAACCTCTCTATCTCTCGGGTTCGCTTAAAACAACAACCAACAACATCAACAAACAACAATAACAACAACCGACAACCACAACAACAAACAAACGCAACCATGCACCACCATCAACAACCATCATCATCCACGACCTCCACAACCTTGTTCTCAGGTTCAAGAAGCTAAGATACAATCAAGATCATCATCACAAGGTGATAAAAGGATTCTTGTTACATATATGTTACAAAACATATATATATATATATATATATATATATATATTAGTTAGTGTTCAAACACAAAAACATTTTTAAACACCAAAACCAATTTTTAAAGTTTTTAGTTCATGAATCATAAGTGATGAGTTGCAAGAACTCAGAAACTTATGATACAAAGATATATTTTGAATTTACAAAGTTAAATCTTGTAATTATTTAAGAAAAATAAATAGTAAATAAATGCGATTGTGGGAATAAACATTAAAAAATTCTCATTTTTATACTAAAATATTGATCTGGAAACCTTGACAAAGTTTTGATAAGTAAATAATTTAAATAAATTATTTTATAATGAAAAATAGAAAAAAATATCAAAAATAGAAATAAATTCGAGAAATTCTGATAACATCACAGGATAATTATTTTGAGGTATAAAAGCCTCTGGAATTATTTCAGAATTTTATTCCTTATTATAATTAAGATATGATTTTTATATGTTCTGCAGTAAATAAATCATAATAAATACTTAACGTAAATAATAAATTCTGATAAAATCATAGATACAATATTAAATCAGAACTATAGAATATATAATTTTCATAATTTTTGTAGCAGTATAAGTATTTTTGCTAAATATTGAAATTATTAGGAAAATTACAGAAACTGATCTGTTACGATTTGGACTTTGAGATAATTATACGAGGATTGGTTTTCTATATGAAGTCGTCTGTAAAAATTTAGGAATTTATCAAAGACAGAAGCTATTTTTAACCAATTATGGGAATATTATGAAATTTATAGAAAATAATCTGTTAAGATTTAGATACTATAAAAATTATGAGATATTACTAACTATTGGAATAAAATTCTATGAATTTTTAGTAATTTTTTTGGACAACCGTGGGTACTTTTGATGATTTATTTAGAATTTAGACTAATTTTAAGCAAATTATGTATAAATAATTTGTGGGAAATTTGGTGATAACATTTTCAGTAGAACTTCAAAAGATACTTACATCTGAGGTTCTAAAAATTCTAAAAAAAATATTGTCTGATACTGTGAACTATTTTGTTAGGTTCAAGTTGGAAGACACGGTGAGTTCATAGCCTCATTTTCAACCGTTTGGTATTCAATAAAGTTTTGGGGGAAAAAGTATACTGTTTGAGTTGATGTATTATTTTTGAAAATATTTTTGTTGCTTACTGTCATTTTCGATACAACCATTAGTTCGAATGAGGAACCGTCCGATAATATTAGTAGCGCTACTTAGAAGAATATTTGCACTAACCGGATGAGGGTTACTGCTATCTTCTAGCACCTAACCGAATGGGGGTTACGATGTAATATTATCTGATTTTGTGAATTATTTCGTGACAGTATGATTATGTTGTGAACAGGTTTGGTTGTAATTGATACATCAACAAAATATTTGTCTGGATTAA
>BJCO01807920.1:0-10377 GCA_018326465.1 Flaveria floridana
ATTAACAAAGCTCAAGGTCAAATGATCCCGCATGTTGGTGTTTATCTGTCGGAATCTGTTTTTTCATATGGACAACTTTATGTTGTTTTATCAAGAGGGATATCACGGGAAAATACAAATGCGTTAGTATACCCTTCCAAAAAATTCAAACGAGTCGGAGTGTACATCTCAAATATTGTATATCTGGAGTGATATGTGAAATGTACGTGTGCCAAAACCTAACACTATGGTTTATTAAATTAAACGGCTTATGTTTTATGTTCGTGATGTTGTTTTTCTTTAGTAATATTTGTTTTTTTTATGGATAAAACTTATAATCAAAGGAAATACGTGATGTTTCTAATAAAAAATACAATCAATTTACTACATACTAACTTATTATATTTCCTTTTGCATAATATAGAATTTAATATGAACAGAATAATTTGAAAGATGTATCGGGTGTCATTTTAACTTCTGAAACTCTAATTTTATTTCCTTACCTATGCTATTTAATACTGTGAGCTATGATAAATTCACATGTAAGAAACTAAACATTTACTTATTTTTTAGTTACCAAACATGCTATAGCAAAGGATGACTCTGTCAAAGTGAAGAATATTTATAATAACCAAGCTTCATAAGATGTGGCATAGAATCAAGAACAAATACATGATATTCCAAAAAACCATCCTCCATTAGATGTAGCGGTGAATCAACAAGATATACCGGATGTTCATGTGCTTGCTCTTGATAAGGAATGGTGATTTCCCAACATACTTTAGATAATTCAAATGTTTGTGCCTTTCGATTAAAATGATATCATCATGATGAGATCACTTCACCACTGAATAAAAATGAGTACCGGATAATTTTGCTTCAACTTTTATGTTTAAAAATTATATTTGTTTATTCGTGTATTACTTTATTGCAAAAATGATTTTCTTGTACTAATTGATAAGTTCAATGCATATATATTACTTGCTCGGTCTGCGTATTGCGTATCACGTATATCAACCACAATAATTATACTCACGTAAGAGCTTACAAAATACTTAATATATTTTTGTAAAAATAATACAATAATAACAAAACATCATAAACCCATATTGAATGAAAAATATCACCATATCACATTACACCCGCCGCATCGCGCGGGCACCTCCTAGTATGTTTTCATTACTCTACCTTTTGACATAATTTTATTCGACGACGAGTCAGATCGATTTTATTTTGTATTTATTACGTCACGTTGATGCCGCGGCAACGCGCTACAGGTAAAATAACTAGTTATTCCATAATAATAAATAATATAATATTTTGTGTATTATCCAATTTGAATAGGTTTGCTTGTTTCACCTATCTATCATCCTTTTCGTAATGTCTATGCAATAAAATAATTCACAAATTGGTTGATCCACCACAAATATCCTAAAGCGAGTCACCAATTTAAGCCCACGCGGATACATCATCACTAAGCCTAGTTGATATTGTCGGCAGTTTCAATAATAGCTAAATTCTTTGTCAAAATTGTAGCAATTAAGATTATATGTTAGATAACTAGGTTAATACTATGTTACATTAATAAATAAAATATAAAATAAATAGTAATAAAAATTTAAAAGTTATAAAACCATACTTTAAGATAAAGTATAGTTGAAAGTACGTATAAATAACTGATTCAAGTAAAATAAACAATAACATCTTTTTCTTAAGCTTTAATTATTTTGTTGTTTATATAAGATTGTTTTTAGGAAATTTCACCTTTTATAATTTTTTTATGAGAAGAGCGATTTAAAATTGTTGTTACGAAAAAGTACATTGTCTTAGAAAATTTTATATTTTATAAAAAAATTATTTTTAATTATTCTTATTTTTAATAAAAGAGTAAATTACAAGTTATGTCTTTAATTAATATATGAAATTGCATTATATGTCATTTAGTTTTAATAATTACATACAATGTTTTTTTATTACACAATTTGCACACATATTATCCTTTACACTAACTATCATCTAAATGTATGTACTTTAGTTTTAATAATTACATACAATGTCTTTTTATTTTTTTCATCATTATTTGTTCGACTTCAAGGGGTTTCAATAGTATATGAGATGTTGTAGGTGATGGTGAACATAACCGGTATTGGACTATCAAATAGAAGGAGATGCTGGATTTAATGGTGTTGAATGTAACAGGAACGCGGGTGCACTGACTTATCCACTGCTCAGGTACTTTTTGATTTTATTTTTCATATAAAATAATTAACTTTTTTATTCTTTTATATATTAGAAGTGCAAAGAAATACCAAAAATGTACGTTATGAGAGAGATGCATATCTGTATTAACTGTACATTTAACTGAAAATTAGTATAAAGGACAATATGTGTGCATATATTTTAAAAAAAGGACATTTGATGTAATTATGAAAATTAAAGGACATACCATGCAATTTCATATATTAATAAATGATACAATTTGTAATTTACTCTTAATATAAAGATATGATTTCTAATTTCCTTAATAAAATTTATTTTTAGAAAGATAGTTTGATTTTAAAAAATCTAGATGAGAGAGAGAAAAAGGTAGTAGTTAATTTAATTGATTTTTAGTAAGAGAGAAAAATTGGTGTGAATGTTTAAATGAGTATAATAATTAAAAAAAATGATATGAGGATGTCTATAAAAATAACATGTGATAGTCTGAAAAATTTGTTTATTTTATATTACAGATAAGATAATAATAACACGACACAAACATCACATTAGGGTAATTAGTTTTTGGTTTGTGTCTAAATAGATATCTGATCCAACAATATGATGATTTGTCTAATAAACAAATAAATATTTTTATTTTTTAAGAGTATAATTTTAAAAATCAAAATATATAGTTTATTATTATAATTTTAAGCCGTCAATCCATATAGTTTCCATTAAACAGTCTACCCTTTAATGGTCCATATAACCGATATGCAACTTGACTCGTCTCATTTACAATCACACGCAACTCATCAAATCCCTTTAGAGTCTACTTTTTAGGCATGTTTTACGAAACGAGTTTTGAGGACCCATATGACATACATATTTTTAAGTATCTCTAGTATCGAAATCTTCAAAAGGATGCAAATACATTAGCTGATAAATTATTATTTTTCTTTAATTATTATTAGTATATTGTTCCTACTAAACATTTATATTAATATTATTATATTAATGTAAAATATTTGAAATGATATTTATGTTAAACATTTGATTGTTTTTATAAAATGTTTACACTAAAAACAAGTCATAAAAAGTTAGGCTAATTCATTGTCATTTTAATATTGTCAAAAGAATAATGGTTGTTATTTACAATTCTGGTTATGAGTTTTAGAGAGTTTTTACGATGTAACAATGAGGAAGAACGAGCATAGCTAAAAGATAAATACAAGGAAGCTAAACGATAGGCGAAAAAGTCCGTGTCAGAGGCAAATAACACAACGTATGAGAGGATGTATAAGCGACTAGAGACGAAAGAAAGAGAGCATGACATGTTTAAGACTGCCAAGGCAATAGAAAGTAGAAGACAGGACTTGAGAATGGTAAAGTTTATAAAGGTTGCTGATGAAAAGGTCTTGGTAAAGGAGAAAGACATCAAGGGGAGATGGAAAACCTATTTCGATAACCTTTTCAACATAAGAAACCCTAATCAACATACCGAGATCGATAAAACAACGCAAACAACAAAACAAATGTTATTGTAGAAGCATCACAGCCGACGAAGTTACGAGAGACCTGAAGAAAATGGGAAGAGTTAAGGCGGTGGGGCCAGACAACATACTGATTGAAGTATGGAAGTGCTTAGGAGATGAGGGCCTGCAATGGTTAACAGTCTTATTCAACACTATCTTCAGAACCGGGAAGATTCCAGAGCAGTGGAGAAGCAATGTCATAGTCCCCATATATAAGAAAAAGGGAGATGTCCAATGTTGCACAAACTACAGGGGAATAAAGCTATTAAGTCACACGATGAAACTATGGGAAAGAGTTATTAACACGGGAATTATACGAGAAACTCAGATAGCGATAAACCAATTTGGATTTATGCCAGGACGCTCTACAACAGAAGCCATACACGTCATAAGGAGGATAATGGAGAAATATAAAGAAAGAAAAGGGACCTCCATATGGTATTCATTGATCTAGAAAAAGCCTATGACAGTGTTCGGCGTCAACTTATTTGGGAAAGTCTACGACTTAGAAGGATACCAGAGAAGTATATCAAAATAATCAAGGATATGTATGACGGGGCAAAAACGTCTGTGCGATCACCAGTCGGAGACACAAATTTCTTCCCGGTGGAAGTGGGACTCCATCAGGGTTCGGCATTGAGCCCATTTCTCTTCACAGTAGTGTCGGATGAGATGACCAAGTCTATACAAGAGCCAGTCCCGTGGTGCATGCTGTTTGCGGATGATATTGTTTTAATATCAGAATCTAGAGCGCAGAGGATTAAGGATAAGTCGCTCTAAGACGAAATACATGCATTGTAACTTTAGTGGTGAGGCTGAAGAGGACACCCAAATCAGTATCCAGGGTATGGCGGTCCCACGGACATCTAGGTTCAAATACCTGGGCTCGTACATACAGGAAGATGGAGAGATACACAGCGATGTAGCCCACCACGTTCAATCAGGATGGTGCAAGTGGAAAACGACATCAAGGATTTTATGTGATAAGAGGTTTCCAGAAAAACTAAAAAGAAAACTATATATAGTGGCAGTACGCCCAACTATGTTATATGGAACAGACTGTTGGGCCATAAGGAAATCGCACGAGAGACAAATAGAGGTCGCGGAAATGCGAATGCTGAGGTGGATGTGTGGACAGACAAGACTGGATCGGATAAGAAATGACGTGTTTTGAAAGAGGCTAGAGGTGGCTTGTATTATAGATAAAATAAGAGAGGGAAGACTAAGTGGTTTGGGCATGTGAAAAGGAGACAGATGGCAGCACCGGTTAGAGCAGCAAAGAACATCAACGTAGAGGGTAGGAGGAGTAGACTTGCACCTCTCTGAGCACTTGATCGAGGATAGGAGTGCGTGGATGCGCAGAATTAAAATTAAGGACTTTTAGTGGGATTTATGGGTAGGAAGGGTAAATGTAGCCTTGTTGTGTACGTATTCCTAATCTGCCCTTTATAGGTGCAACATGCCGCTTTTTGTTGTATGCTTTTTTTCCTAAATTTTATGCGTCTTATACATATGTGTTGTATGCTATATAATATGCCTGCTTTTGTTTGCTATTGCTATTGCTTTTGTTTTCGAGTCGGGGGTCTCTTTGGAAGCGGTCTCTCTACCCCCCAAGGTAGAGGAAAGACTCGCCACCACCTACCCTCCCAGACCCTACTCTTGAGTAGGATATACTGGGTATGTTTGTTTGTTTGTTTGTTTACAGTTTTGGTTGTAATAACATGTTAATATCATGGTGGCGATTGTAACCGAAGCGTAACGAATGTTGTATTGGTGATGACGATCCAAAATGTAATTAACGTGTTATGAACCTCATCAAACTTAGGGTTGTTCGTTGTTTTGTTGAAAAGTGTGATATTGACGAGCAAGGCTGGTCATCAGCCTAGATTCATGGTTGTTTTTTTTCTGAACATTTTTTGAGTTATTAACTTCTTAAAAGTTAACAAGCCAAAAGTAAGAGGGCAATAAACAATTCCAAACATGCCTATCGGGTTCGCACCCATTTAAAATTTTAATTTTATTTATTGGACCTTCTATGGGAGTGTTTAAGATCTGAAAATACTTCAAAGCTTTAAAGATCCATGAAGGATCCTAGGACCTCCCAACTCCCAAGGACCACCCCAACCCTCATCCTTAGTATCAGAATGTTAAACATGTATTACGTGTAGCATATTGTTAGATGAATGCATAAGAGAAAATGTTAGAATGTGTGTGAGAGACAAATAGAATTTTGTATTAGAATGTCAATGGACAATGCGTTCTTGGGTGCTTTGTTGAATTCTCTTATTGATTTTGAATTCTGAATTGTTTCTATTATATTATTATAGTGAGAATGCCCGCGCGTTGCGGCGGATGCGTTTGTTTTGTCTCTTTATAGTTGTTGTTGGGCTTTATGGTGTGTATGGTGTTTGTGGTTATTCGACATGATGACATGAAGTAAGTAAAAAGCAACAACGGGGTTAGTAGGATGTAACTTATATATATTGGTTATTAAAATTTAAAACTTATAAATATAGTTTATGAAAATTCTAAACAAGTACATCACAGTTATTACAAAGCAGGAGAGAGTAGTTTAGTAACAGTGGTGGTTAATTCGTTGTTGGGAATGACTATAGGTATAAGGTTTGGTTTGAGGAAGAATCAAGAATGGATTTCTAAAATCCACGTATAACAAAAACAATATTATTGGTGTCTACATTTTGTATATATTTCATTTACCTGTGAGGAATTATAAGGACCAAAATATTGGTGTCTACATTTTGTATCTATTTCATTTACATATGAGGAATTATAAGGACTAAAAAAGTGAGGTCATCGTACTGTGGCTGATTAGTGATCATATAAGCATGCAAACTTTTAGTACTAATCATGTACAGAGCTCAATGTCCTACTGGAATTGGTCTAATTCATTTATTTATATGTGTATGTTCTGCCTTGTAAACTTTAAAGTCTAAAAAGCATATTTAAGTACTTAAAATGATAGTGATTGAATGAATACTATGAACCATACTTTATGAGATGCTTGAATAGTACTGTGCATTTTAGATTTCAAGTGACCAGTAAAAATCTATGATTTCTAAGAATAAGATGGGTTTGCAGGGTAGCTCACCTGAGTTGATAAATAACTACCATTTTTCCTCTTACATGGGTACATTATTATTCTAACACTTAGTTTTCACATTAATTTTTTTCAGCGTTATCAAGTGATAAATGTAATCATATTTGTTTTGCTTCTTTACAAGTGCAAGAACAATCTATTGAAAAAAAGGGACGAAAGAGAATAAATAAGGTAGTTTACTTGCACATGAGTCCCTCTCTTGATCATTGTGATATTATTCACAAAACTGACTTGATAGTTAACACCAAATTCAAATATAATACATGCTTAAAATAAGCTTCTAACCACTAATAAGGATATACACAAATAAGCGTAACAAGTATCAAAATGTAAGCAAACTCCCACCTGCTGAAAATGACCATCTTCCGAACTAACACAAATCTCCCACTTTCATTGACTTTTTCATTGAAAAGGACCATCTGCCGAACTAACACAAATCTCCCATTTTCATTGACTTTTTCATAAATTGTATGCATGAATAACAATTTATTTGAGGATGGGAATTGCATAATTTTTTTTGGATTGCCTTGAGCCTTTGACTACGAGCGTTATTTAAGAAAATTAGTGGTTTGTGCATGACATGGTGGACATGATACCAAAGAGTGATACTTGCTTTGTATGTAGTTTCACTTTATATTAAAGATTCCTTCAGCTGTTAGTTAACTCCCAAAAAGTAATATACACCACCGAACCCAAGTGATATTAACCTACATTATGACTTAGCAAGTGATATTCATTCATTTCTAAAAGCGCCCATATTATAGTCGCCAAGCCAATCATGCCATCAGATCTCTTGCTTCCTCTTCCATAGAAATATATCAGTCGCTGCCATGAACAAACTTGAAATATGATTCAAACAAAAAACAACATAATCTCATATACTTGTTTAAATATGAATCTAAGTTAACAAAAAAATTCCCACGTCATATGCATCATATGATAACAGAGTTGATAATACATAAGCCAACCACTATGATTTCAACCACCCAGCTTAATACATTGTGTATCTCCAAATGTAACATACATGATTCACTTGTAGGTCAGGCGCATAGGAACCCTGAACTATGTACCCAGCTACAAAATTCTAATCACAATTCAAAATCTATTGAAAAACTATAAAAAAAGATCTATACAGTTTATGGCATTTTCAAAGCTCAAAACAATCCATGGATAAATGTGTTGTCATTAGTAATGCGCAAAAGGCAACAAGAGACTTGCATGCTATAACTGTGATAGCATAATGGAATATATGGTCTAGCAGTGTCAATGCCAATGTTTACAGGACCAGATGCTAAGAGAAATTAATACTTATTAAAGAAACCAACCCAACATAAAAACATTATATTGATTTATTGCTTACTTTTTGTCTGATGCAAGCTCTCCCTCTTTTCGACATTAAAAGCGTCTATTCTCTTCTTGCGACCAGAATTAACACTGTAGTGTTAAAGATACCATTGCTTGAAAGGTGCAACATCTACCTGGATAAATGCACTCTTGACAATGTTCAAATTCAGAGTGTAATATTAAACATGATTTAGAAGATTAAAATCAAGTCCAAGAAAAAGCCACAAATTCAAAAATTTACCATTGATGATATATTGTTCATTACTTCAAAGAACTCTTACTGTCCTCACCATTAGATTTATGACATTTCATTCTATTCAAGCTTTGTTGTATTCGTGAGATTTTAGTATCTATTTTGATGGCAGCTCAAACAAGGAGGAGATATAATAATAGTTAGCAGTTGTACACAAGTAGAGGTTTATGTAGAATAACTTAATAAAAATTAATTGAGCACATCATTTAAAAAAGAAACAGATAAAGAACTCGCAGTAGAAAGGGTATAATCAAAAGATTACAGACAACTCAAATAAACTACAAAATTATGCAAAATTTTTTAAAGTTTTCATGTAATAGACTTATGAGAAAAAGTTGAATATGGAAAAAAGTTGAAACCATTCTTACTTGTCATGTCATCAGTTACTTTTAGCATAGTAACTGCAACTTTAGCAAAATGAAGTAATTCTTCCTTCCTTACCTTATTAACAAAAGTACATGCAAAATCAAAAGCTAGGTTCATTCAACACTTGGTTGTCATAAACTTGATAGAGATTAGTATAACACAAAATTGATATGAGAAGGAAGCATAACAATTAACATATTACCTTTTTTACATCAGATTTACGCACCAAAATGTATCATAACCAAACACACAGCTATTGAATCTTTAAAACTCAAAATTGTTGTCAAGTATCAACTACTATTTAAGCAAAAAAAACCATTAGTGAACTTGAATAAAGCATAGAGAATTCTTACCTCTTGTATACCGTTGTAGGCTGTGAAGTGCAGATAATATATGTCTTCTCATAAGTTCAAAAAGCTAAAAGCCTTTGAATCCATCTTTCATTGTTTTCTACGCAATATCTGACTATAAAATTAGGATGGTTTACCGGTCCCAGAAATTTTACTTCATTAATCCATTCAGTATGCCCAAAACATATGATATAAATTTATGAATTAATAGGTCAAAGTGGATTGACCATTCAAAAATATGACACCATGATCTATGACCTTGGTCGAAGAAAGGTGCAACTCTTTGAAGTTTCTTAGCTCTGTAATGCCAATGTTTTGTTAATAATGGTTGATCACTTAATGATATAAAAAGGACTAACCTGAATGGCGGTTAGAGCTATTGTAACTCGTTTTCTTAAACCTCACTTATAACACTCAATGATAACTAATGAAATGAAAATTAGGTTATGAACTACATGAATGGACGAAATGTGTAATGTATCATTACCCGTTTATAGTACTTTTCATGGGATGTGTCCTCAAAAGGATGCTTTACACACAAATTCCTTGAACAAGAGTAACCTCCATAATAACTTTCATTGTAGCACCATTCAGTTAATTTTCAAAGGTATAGTTCATTAGCGATTAAAATGCATACATCAAACCTCTGTCGATTATTCAAAACTAACCATTTGACACCAAGAAACTATGCCTCTCTTTATGGTTCGAGCTTCACCACAATCATAGATAGGTACAGTAAGATGTCTCTAATCTTGAACCAAAATAAACACAAGCTTTTTCCAGCTAAAATATACAAATTTGGTACACGAGGAACATATTAATTTCACATCTAACTAAGTTCAAGTTTTCAACTTTTTACATTACAAAGCATGAATAATTCTTTTTGAAGGCAGAGAACTATATGACACCCTAACTATTACTTACTGCTGACACAACTTTCATATTACGACTTTTCTTGAAAGTATTTCTAAACTCCTCACTCGGATAATATCATGAACCAAATCATCAACAATGTGTTTCACCGACTATAAACCAAGGGAGAAAAGATACGAACATGCAACCGGAGAAAAGAGGTAGTCGACTGCTGCTATGGTTCAGGAAAATTTGATTGAAATAAGCAAAAGATCATGAAATTCTACATGGGTATTGAAAAACCGATGTTGCTAGAAGCTAAGATATCCATATCAAATTAACAAATTAGTCTAAGCTTCATTCATATATTAATCCCAAGTCATA
>BJCO01807925.1:0-14902 GCA_018326465.1 Flaveria floridana
ATATATATATATATATATATATATATATATATATATATCTATATATATATATGTATATATATATATATATTCAAACAAGACATACCAAAGTTTTTAAGAGCTTAAAAGTAATCTTTTGACAATCACTATTCTAGTTAGGCAAATATATTGTTACGAATAACTAGAATTACCCACTTTAACATGATGCACAAGTATAATGTAACTTGATGCTATTAACATAATGTAATATGACGATGCAATTAACGTAAGTAACATGATTTGCAATTAAAAATAATATCGTACAATCAAAATTATATTAAAGTTTCTAAAATCTAAGAAGTTGCATATGTTTAGATGTGCATTTAGATGCTCTAACTAATATACTTTTTATTTATCAACATCCAAAAAAACTTTTGGTTCCAAGTTTTAATAAGTAATTTTGATGTTTTAGTATAGTATCCGTGATCAATATTTTTAAAACAAAAAATAAAAGAACATGTTAATTTTGATAAACTATTTGATATATGAAATTCTAAATTTTTTTTCTTCCTAACGCATTTATAAATGAGATGTCCAATGTTACGCAAATTACAGGGAAATAAAGCTATTGAGTCACACGATAAAACTATGGGAAAAAGTTATTGACACGAGAATTAGACGAGAAACTCAAATAGCAGTAAACCAATTTGGATTTATGCCAGGACGCTCTACAACAGAAGCTATACACGTCATAAGGAGGATAATGGGGAAATATAGAAAAAAGAAAAGGGACCTCCATATGGTATTTATTAACATAGAAAAAGCCTATGACAGTGTGCCACGTCAACTCATTTGGGAAAGCCTACGACTTAGAAGGGTACAAGAGAGGTATATCAAAATAATACAAGATATGTATGACGGGGCAAAAACGTGTGTGCGAGCACCAGTCGGAGACACAGACTTCTTTCCGGTGGAAGTGGGACTCCACCAAGGATCGGTATTGAATCCGTTTCTCTTCACACTAATGTTGGATGAGATGACCAAGTCTATAAAAGAGTCAGTCCCATGATGCATGCTTCTTGTGGATGATATTGTCTTAATATCAAAATCCAAAACGGGGCTTAACGAGAGGCTAGAATGGTGGAGAGCAGTACTAAAGTGTAGAGGCTTAAGGATAAGTCACTTTAAGACGGAATACATGCATTGTAACTTTAGTGGTGAGACTAAAGAGGACACCCAAATCAGTATCCAGGGAATGACGGTCCCACAGACGTCTAGGTTCAAATACCTGGGCTCGTACGTACAGGAAGACGAAGAGATACACAACGATGTAGCCCACCGTGTGCAATCAGGATGGTGCAAGTGGAGGGCAGCATAAGGGATTCTATGTGATAAGAGATTTCCAGCAAAACTAAAGGGAAAACTATACAGAGTGCCAGTACATTCAGCTATGTTATACGGAACAGACTGTTGGGTCATAAAAAAATCGCACGAGAGACAAATAGAGGTCGCGGAAATGAGAATGTTGAGGTGGATATGTGGACACATAAGATTGGATCGGATAAGAAACGACGTGTTTCGTCAGAGCCTAAAGATGGCTTGTATCACAGATAAAATACGAGAGGGAAGATTAAGTTGGTTTGTGCACGTGAAGAGGAGACCAATGACATCACCTGTTGGAGCAGTAGAGAACATCAACTTAGAGGGTAGGAGGGGCAGAGGAAGACCTAGGTTGACTTAGGACGAGATAATTAGGCGAGATATGGTAGACTTGCACATCTCCGAGCACATGATCGAGGATAGGAGTTCGTGGAGGCGTAGAATTAAAATTAATGACTTTTAGTGTGTTCTGTGGGTAGGAAGGGTATACGGTAGGAAGGGTTTACGGAGGCATGATGCAGGGCCCCTCGCGTGGCGTGAGGTGTAGGCATTTCCACATCTGCCCTTTATAGGTGCTACATACCGCTAATTTGTTATACGCCATATCTTAATTTTTATGTGATTTTTACCTATGTGTTGTATGCTATATATCATGATTGCTTTTGTTATTGCCTTGCTCTCGAGTCGGGGGTCTCTACGGAAGCGGTCTTTATATCTCTCAAGATATAGGAAAGACTCGCCACCACCTACCCCTCCCAGACCTTGCTCTTGAGTAAGATATACTGAGTATGTTTGTTTGTTTGGTTGGTTATACTATGATTTTTTTATTTTAATAGCTAAAAATAGTTTAATTAATAAATATTTAATTGACTTGAAACTTGTAAAAAGAATAAACCAGTTATTAATAATAAATCAGTTAAAACTGGAACTCATGTTTACTAACATAATTTTTTAAAATAATAAAAACTTATTATTAATTTTAACATGAAAATTAAACCAAATTACTCACATCTTATTAAAGAGTATCAATCATACTTTTGTTATAGGTAAGTTAATGGAAAAACAATAAATATTTGGTAAAACATAATTAATATATAAAATACAGTAGAGTGGATTAAAAAATAGTGTAAGATGTAATTAAGAAAAAACTCTTACTCACAATTTGAAACTTGAAAATAGGTCATAAACACAATCAAAAGACCCACATAAATAGGTAAACTCGTAAATACATTTAGGCGGGAAAACAATAATAAGATTAAAGGAGAGAATGACATGTGTCATATAATGTAATCTTTTATTATTATTAGATTTCCGGTCCATTCTTGTTGAAATAGGGTTGCCAATAATAAAGATAAATAAATTGAAACTCAAATTTATCTATTATAATAAAAGAAGGTTTTAGTTAGACACTTAGGGGGTGTTTGTTTGGGTCTTAATGACCTGGTCAGATGCACAAGTCTGACTCGGTCAGACCTTCGGTGTTTGGTTTATACCACTGAATGTAAAATACCATCTTATTCATCCTCTTAATAGGTCAGACATGGTGTAAAGTCTGACCAAAAAGTTCTCCAAGCAGGTTGACCTCCTCCTTCCATCCTTTGAGCTCGCCGGACCATTCTCCAAGCAGGTCGAACAGCGCAGCACCTCCGGCGGACCGTTCAGCCGTCGATGATTGTCTGTTGAAATCTTAAAGCTTCATAGCATTTGTACGTTTGTCTGTTGAAATCTTGAAGCAACCATTAATGGTTACAGTCAAAAGCATTACCATTTGAATAATTATTCATTATTAGGAGTTATAACCAAATAGATATCCAACCAAACAGACTTAATCTGGTTCAGCACTTATTGGTTCAGACCTCTTATTGGTTCAGACCTCTTATTAATTCAACATTTAACCATTCAGATGTTGCCAAACAACCCCTTAGCATAATTTTAGAGCTTTTGATTCTAATTTTTCCACCTATCTCTCCTATTAAATGATTACATTAATTACAAATGATATTATTTAATTTTTTTAGATTAAATAAAGCTTTTTAATAATTTAAGAAAAAGTTCTTTTTATAAATGTAATTTCTAAGGAAATATTTGTTAAGATAATATTTTTTACTAAAACATTAAAATTTTTTAAAAATTTGAAATATTTAAAAATTAGTCTTTTTAAATAATAAAATTTTATAAACCCAAATAATTAAAATTTAGAGTTATAACTTATAATGAGGTTTTCTTAGAAATAAAACTTTTTAATATGGTTTGTTTTGGAACAAAATGTTTGACTTTTTTTAAAAAAACAAAGAAATTATTTTATTACTTATAATTATTACTCATAAGTAATTTCAGTCGTATCTGTTGGTTGTGAAGTCAACTAAAGTCAATTACTACTTTGAGGTGTATGTTAGATGCCTTTATTTCCTTAGGGACTATTTGTGCCTATGTCGAATAGTTAAAGGTTGTATGTGTCAGTTTGTTAGTCAAGTTGTTAATTCTGTTAACTACTGTTAATGCGAATATAAGTAGTGTTCATTTGAGTTAGAGGGGATATCCCGAAAAGATAGTTTTCACTTTGTAATCGTGTTGTACTCGAGTTTCTTACTGATAATCGGAGTAATCATTCATTGATTTCTTGTTCTTTCAATTCTTTGTTGTTTAATTGATAACAAGTGGTATCAGAGCCTTGTTAGGGCTCGAATGTGAAGAATTGGTTGACTGGTAGCAAGATTTGTGACGACAATGGTGTCTACCAAGTTCGAGATAGAGAAATTTGATGGTAAGAACGATTTCGGATTATGGAGAGTGAAGATGAGAGCCTTATTGGTCCACCAAGGGTTGGCGGAAGCCCTGGCAGGAGGAGAAGCTAAGGTGCTGGAAGGGGCCTCGGAGAAGGATCGGAAAGAGATTAATGAAAAGTGGAAAGACATGGGTGTAAGAGCACACAGTGCGATCATTCTAAGTCTAGGTGATCGAGTCTTGAGAGAAGTCACTAAAGAGACCACAGCTGCGGGGATTTGGGTGAAACTCGAGTCATTGTATATGACAAAGAGTCTAGCAAATCACCTGTATCTGAAGAAGAGGTTATACACGTTTCAGATGAACCCAAGTAAATCTATTGAAGACCACACCGATGAATTCAATAAGCTCATATTGGATTTGGAAAATATTGATGTGGTTCTTGATGAAGAAGACCAAGCAGTTATATTCCTAACTTCCTTACCAGCACACTATGAGCATTTTATGGACACTCTACTTTATGGTAGAGAGTCATTATCAATGGAGGAAGTACTAGCCGCTTTGAATTCAAGAGAATTGAAAAAGAGGTCTGATTTCAAAGAAGAAGGTGGAGAAGGCCTAATCGTACGTGGTAGACCGGATCATAGAGAGTCTAAGGCTCAGAAGCAAAGAGATCACTTAAGATCAAAATCAAGATTTAGACGAAGGTGCTTTGTATGCCAGTCTGAGAAACATTTGAAGAAGGATTGTCCAGAGTGGAAGAAGGGAAGGAGAGATCCTTCCGGATCCAAAGGCTCACATAACCACACTCAATCTGAAGAAAATTTAGATGGTTATGAGAGTGCAGATGTTCTCATGGCTGTTGGATCAGATGTGAAAGGCAACTGGGTCTTGGATTTGGGGTGCTCATTCCATATGACTCCTTTAAAGGAGGTATTCTCTAATCTAAAATTGGAAAACCTTGGTACAGTCAAGTTAGGTGATAGTAGAGCCTGTGATATACTGGGAATGGGGACTATTGTGTTCAAAATGCACAATGGTACTGAGATGAAGTTACAAAATGTTAGGTATGTACACGAGTTAACAAGAAGTTTGTTATCAATGGGTACATTTGAAAAGGCTGGGTATCAAGTAATTCTCAAGAATGGGAAAGCAAAGTCATTAATGGGTCATTGGTGTTATTCTCTGGGACTAGAAGAGAGAACAACATCTACATATTAGATGGGGATGTCAAGTTAGAAGAAGTGTCCCTAATATCTGCTACTAATGAGTCTGCCATGCTATGGCACAGACGGTTAGGTCACATTAGTCAGCAGGGATTGAATGAGTTGTATAAACAAGGGGTACTACCAGGTCTAACAAGCTGCAATGTTGGTTTCTGTGATCACTGCATACTAGGTAAAGCTCATAGAGTCAAATTTAGTAAAAGTGAGCACAGTACTAAAGGCATCCTGGACTACATCCATGCTGATCTATGGGGGCCTCCAAAGACCATGTCCTTAGGGGGTGCCTACTATTTCTTGTCAATTATTGATGATTTGTCAAGGAGGGTGTGGGTGTATCCATTAAAGAAAAAGCATGAGGCATTTCAGAAGTTTAAGGATTGGAAGGTGCTGCTGGAAAATCAAATGGATAGGAAGGTTAAGAAACTAAGGACAAATAATGGCCTAGAGTTATGTAGTGGGGAGTTTAATGAATTTTGTAAGAGATATGGGATTGCTAGGCATCTAACTGTCCCTGGGACACCCCAGCAGAATGGGTTAGTAGAGCGTATTAATAGAACCCTTCTAGAAAAGGTTAGGTGTATGTTGGCCTGCTCAGGACTGCCAAAGTCTTTTGGGGCTGAGGCAGTCTCTACAGCTGCTTACTTGATCAATAGATCACCAAGTGCTTCCTTAAATAAGAAAACTCCAATGGAGGTCTGGTCAGGAGAGAGGTTGAGTTATGACAACCTAAGAGTATTTGGTTCTTTGGCCTTTGCTTATGTGAATCAGGGAAAACTTGAGCCTAAAGCTCAAAGGTGTGTATTCCTTGGGTTCAATGAGGGGGTTAAAGGATATAGGCTGTGGAGAATTAAGAATGCTAAAGTCATAGTAAGCAGAGATGTAACCTTCAATGAAGGGGTGGTATACAAAGATCTAGTTGAACTTAAATGTGATCATAGTCTTGGACCTGATGAAGTCCACATTAAGGTGGAGGATACTCCATAGTTGGTGCAGGAAAATGAGAAGAGTAAGGATGATGTATCATCTAAGGATGCTCAGTATAGTATTGCTAAAGACAAGCCTAGAAGGCAGGTGTTGCCTCCTTTGAGATATAGAGAAGGGGAAGATATCTCAGCTGTTGCTTTTATGACAGCTGAGGCTAATTCCATTTTGGAACCTCTTGTCTATGAAGAAGCAATTAACTCTGATGAAAAAGATAGTTGGATTGCTGCCATGAAGGATGAAATGGATTCACTGTACAAGAATGGAACTTGGGAACTTGTAGATAAGCCAATTGGTCATAAGTTAGTCTCATGCAAATGGCTATACAAGTTAAAGGAGGGGGCTGGGCCTGATGATAAGCCTAGGTTTAAGGCTAGGCTAGTAGCAAAGGGCTTTACTCAAAAGGCAGGAGTTGATTACACAGAGATTTTTTCTCCTGTGGTTAAGCACTCATCCATTAGAGTAATGTTGTCTCTAGTTGCTAGTGAGGACTTGGAATTGGAACAATTGGATGTTAAAACTGTGTTTCTACATGGATACTTAGATGAGAAGATCTATATGAGTCAACCTAAAGGTTTTGAAGTAGAAGGATGTGAACAAAAGGTGTGTCTCTTGAAAAAATCATTGTATGGGTTGAAACAGTCACCAAGACAGTGGTATAAGAGATTCGATGATTTTGTTACTAATCATAGGTTTAGAAGAAGTGCATATGACAGTTGTGTTTATATGAGAAGGTGTGGGAAAGACCTGTATGTGTATCTGCTGCTTTATGTTGATGATATGTTAGTAGTCTGCAGAGATAAGAGTGAAATAGAGGCTACTAAGGTGCTCTTAATGGGAGAATTTGAGATGAAACAGTTGGGTGATGCAAGGAAGATCATTGGAATGGAGATTGCCAGAGATAGAAGTTGTAGACAGTTGAAAGTTACTCAGAAGTCTTATTTGATGAAAGTGTTAAAGAACTTTGGCATGGACAAGTGCAAGCCTGTATGTACTCCTTTAGCATCACATTTATGTTTGTCAGGGGTTGATAGTCCAGGTACAGATGAAGAAATTAACTACATGTCTAGAGTTCCTTATGCTAATGCAGTAGGTAGCCTTATGTACCTTATGATGTGTAGCAGGCCTGACATTGGTTATGGTGTGAGTGTGGTATCTAGATATCTATCTAATCCTGGTAAGAAGCATTGGGATGTTGTTAAATGGATTTTAAGATATCTTAATGGTACAAGAGATTATGGTCTGGTGTATGGACTGAATGAGCTCACTAAACATAGTATTATTGGCTATGTAGATTCAGACTATGCTAAAGATTTAGATCGAGGTAGATCCATTACTGGATATGCTTTCATGTTCTTGGGAAATCTTATAAGTTGGAAAGCAAGATTGCAACCGGTTGTAGCTTTGTCTACAACTGAATCAGAATATATTGCTCTTACTGAGGCAATTAAAGAGGCATTGTGGTTGAAAAGGTTTGTGACTGATCTGGGTTTATCTGCTGATGCAGTTGTGTTTTGTGATATTCAGGGAGCCGTTCAATTATATAAGAATAGTCTCTTCCATGAAAGAACTAAACATATTCGAGTTAAGTATCACTTCATTCGGGAAGTGATTGATTCAAAGAAAGCAGAAGTCACTCATATTTCTACTGATTTAAATCCAGCAGATATGTTCACCAAAGCCTTGCCTGGTACTAAGTTTCAGTTTTGTCTTGAGGCTTTGGGTATTGGCTAGTGTGTGGTTTAGTTGGACTTCAAGGTGGAGATTGTTGGTTGTGAAGTCAACTAAAGTCACTTACTACTTTGAGGTGTATGTTAGATGCTTTTATTTCCTTAGGGACTGTTTGTGCCTATGTCGAATAGTTAAAGGTTGTATGTGTCAGTTTGTTAGTCAAGTTGTTAATTCTGTTAACTACCGTTAATGCGAATATAAGTAGTGTTCATTTGAGTTAGAGGGGATATCCCGAAAAGATAGTTTTCACTTTGTAATCGTGTTGTACTCGAGTTTCTTACTGATAATCGGAGTAATCGTTCATTGATTTCTTGTTCTTTCAATTCTTTGTTGTTTAATTGATAACAAATATATCAAAATATCATTTTATAATTAATAACTTTTCGTTATTATTTATTTAATATTTATTTTTTCAACCCGTGTAATACACGGGGTACTAAACTAGTATATAATAAAAGTATTATATAAGTAATCGAGTTTATAAGAATTACATCAGATACATACTGAACAAATTTATTTTCTTGTGGGGTGCGAGCGACCCCAAATTAACGCTTTGGTTTGCCATTGCATAGCATGCAAACTAAACTAGCCCATAATGTGATTTTTGGTTGAACCAGTCAAACTGACCCGAATCTATTTTTGAAACCTTGCATATATACACGTCAAAAGATATTGTTCGCTCAGATAATATTTAGACAAAAGTTTATAAAGTATAATGCATGGTATATAATGTTAAATTCGAGTAAAAAGCTGACCTGGCATACCATACTACCATAGTAATTTAGTAAGTGGTAACCTTTGCCCTAGTCTTTTAGCATAATCGACCCATTTCGGATGGTTTATACATTACAAGCCCAATGGGTTAAGCCTAAAAGCCCCTCATACTTGTTGCATATTTTAAGCCGAAGGCCCAATAAGCCAAAACATCTTTAAAAAAACAAAACATATGTAATTGTAGTTGTGTTTTATATTTTTATTTTGGGATTTAATAAAAAAATATTTATAATCGGATTAAATTAGTAATTATATCAACAGTATTTTCATTTCATATTGTTCTAATATAGAATCGCTGAAAGGATGTGAATATCATAATTATCATTGATAATTTGTGATATTTATAACTAAGCTTTGAATATAAAACAACATAATTATAAAATTTCAATTTATATACAATATTGAAAGAAATAGTGACCTTCTTTATGTTAAAGTAAAACTCATTTTTAGTAAATCATTATGAATCGACGAAAACCTCATTTGTATTTGTATATTGATTAAAATGAATGAATATAAATGTAATATTTTTAGTTAAATAAAATATATGAATGCTTCTCATGGTAGAAGTATGTACTAGTATTTGTTGAATTGAGATCCAAATATGGAAAGATGGTCTATTTTCACACCTTAGGCGTGTATTATTTTGTAGGCTTATTTTCAACAAAGACACAAAAATAAGCCTCGGAAAATGTAAAGATGAAAAAAAAACACATCATCACAATCGCTATCATGGAATATTAGCCCTCTAGTTTCAAGATTTACTATTCTTTTTCCTTCGATTAATAATTTTCATTGATGAAAAAGTCTCCCAAATGTTCCCATATCTAAATTGGGTGCGGTTTTCGTAAAAAGAGAGAAAAAACTAAAAAGAACGAAAATGATTATTATCCATTAGTTTTTAAGGGTTAAGAAAATTCATTGACATTATAAATAATGAAAACTTTAAATAATAGGTCAAGGGTATTTTAATATTAACTACATCTTCAAGTTTCATTTTTTTTTCAAATGCTCGTAACTTTTACATACAACATTATTTTTTAAAAAATTACACCATAAAAACAAACGTTTTTTAATGTTTAAAACGCCTATAGTTTTGATACATAAAAAATACAAAGTTTTTTTTACTTTATTTCAGCTCATTGTAAAATATCAGGTTATTGTGTAATATTTATTAGATTATTGTGGCTAATGTTGATCATTTTGTTACGCGCTATGTTTTTTAAAAATGATGATCTTCATATACACAATGCTAAAAATATAATTGTGTTACGTTTTTCAGTTTATTATGTAATCTTGATCAGTTCATTGTGTAATTATCATCATACAACCATTGTGTCTATTGCTGATTATCGAGTTTAATGCTAGTAATTGTGTTACTCATTGTGTCTGATGTTAACCATTGTGTTTTTTAAAATAGTGATTTTTAAATAACATAATGTTGAACATGTAATTTTTTTTACGTTTTTTTCCAGTTTATTGTGTAATACTCGTCAAACAACTCATTGTGTATATTGCTAATTATAGAGTCTAGTGTTGGTCATTGCGTTACCAATTACGTCTAATGTTGACTATTGTGTTATGCATTGTGTTTTTTTTTAAATGATAATTTTCAAATAACACAATGTTAAAAATGTAATTTATTAAGTTTCCAGTTCATTGTGTAATCCTTGTAAAGCAACTTATTGTGTGCAATGCTAATCATCGATTTTTTATGTTGGTCATTGTGTTACCCATTGTGTCTAATGTTGACTATTGTGTTATGCATTGTTTTTAAATGATAATTTTCAAATAATACAATGCTAAAAATGTAATTTTTACGATTTCAATTAATTTTGTAATCTTGATCATTTAATTGTTTAATCTTCGTCAATCAGCTCATTGTGTCTTTTACTAATTATCAAGGCTAGTGCTGGTCATTGTGTTACCCATTATGTCTAATGTTGACCATTATGTTTTCTAAAATGATTATTTTTAAATAACACAATAATAAATAATATAAACTTTTTATGTTTCACGTTCATTGTGTATTTCTCATAAGATAATTGTGTAACCTTGATCAATTAAGAAGATTACACAATGACCTGATGAAATTACACAATAAGTAAAACTTTATTTTTTTTATATCAACACGATAAACATTTTGAAAATTAAAAAAATGCTCGCTTTTACAGTATACTTTTAAAAAAATATATATATTATTGTATGTAAAAGTTATGAATGTTTAAAAAAAAGGTGGAACCTGAGAAGGGGGAACCTTACCAATTTTTCCACAATCCTAATTTTGATCAAAATGATACGTGTCAACATCTTAATCATTCTTACACTTTTTAGTTTTTAAAAACTTTGCATTTGAACCTTTCCCATGTAAAATTTTCTGTATGTATAATTCTATTTATATGTACAATTATTATTATATTATATTATATTATACTATTATACTATATATATTAATAAACCAATTAAAGAAATAGTATAATACAAGTAATCTTGCATAAGGGTGCAAACCTACACAACGTCACCGTGGGAAGTTGAGGAGCATCAAGGTGCATGTCTCTACCACCACCTCTCATATCTTTGTCTTATGTCAGATAGAGAGAAGGGGAAGGCATCTTTCATCGTACACCACGGTCATCATCGTAGCATTAGGTAGCTTCTGTCACGCCTTCGCCACCACCACCACCCACCAAACCAATCCTAATTTCGACCACCACTTCTCGGCCACCGCATGTTTATAAGGCTTCAAGACCTCTTCGTTTAATGCACAACCAGCTTCACGACCACTATAGGATGTCATTCTACAAGCCAATAATGAGGGCTACAATGACGATGCCTTCTCCTTCTTTGACATTTCTTCAATGTCGTCGGTTGATGCTTCTTCTTCCTTAGCTAGTTAATGTTCATGGTTGCTGTTCACCCTCGATTGCTCCACCGACAAAGTTCTATTTAAAAAACATAGTGATGATATTAAGGTACAATATTTTGAAACATCAAATCACAAACCTTGTATGCCAAGATAGAGTAACATGTGAGTTAACTAAACACCATGAAGCCTTCTAGCTTAGTAGTAAGCACATGGCTTGCTAAATGAGAGGTCATGGGTGCGAGTCTCGTTTGGGACAATGTGCTTCGTGTGAGCTAGGAGGTTTTTTCTATTGTGAGTTTCATTCTGAGTAGTATGGTCGAGTCACCACGCTACTATATGAAAGGGTGATCCATTTGCCAGGATGATCTCGGGTGTCTTGGCCTTTGTCTTTCTTATATGTGGGTTACTTAACATAGCTAACTTTCTTTGTTAGTTTTTAAATGTTCACTTTCAATCCTCATACTATATATAATACATGCTTTAACCTATTTAATTTTCTAATAATTTTGATTTATGCAATAATTTTTATTTGTTACGAAAATGAATACACGGTTGTTTTTTGTTTTTTTTAATGTTCTGCTATAAATTGTTTTAAAAATGGAGTTGTATTCAAAATTGAGTATTTTGTCGGCATTTTATGTTATAGCGAGTGCAGTTACAGTTGTGCTACCATAACCAAATGCACAGATTATGAGCGAAAAACATTATTGTGGTATTGATTTTATCGAAACTTGTTTCAGTGTACGTTTTAGTGGTTTTGAAGAGCTGAGTTAATAACAACAAAACTCACGCTGTTGTTATTAGCGAACACCATCGTTGTTGATCTATGACAAGTGTTGTTATTGATGAGGTACCGCGATGAACCTAACTAAACCGATTATTAGCGAACACCATCGTTGTTGATCTAGGTATTCTAAGAACATGTATCGATATTTGTTTTTATAGTTTTCAACGAGCCAAACCAATAAGGACCAAAGTCACTTCGCTTGACATGGTATGCTGCATAGTGCTGAGAAAAATGTAGTTAAAATTATTACTTACATTTTTATTTAAATGAAAGTGGTTTAATCATGTGAGCGAATAAAAGAGAGGCTCTAAGAAGTGTGAATATAATAATTTTGCTTTTTTTGTTGTTACATGTAAAAATATAATTTTTTTCTTTTTACATGTAATATACTTTTGATTTGTTACTATTATATTTTAACATTCTAGAATAACATCATATCATCAAATTCCATGATAAACGATTCCCTGTAACTATTGTGTTTACTTAGTTATTTAATAATTAATTCTATTAATATTTATCGGCAACTTTTGTTTCTGAGTAGTAGCATTGTTACGAAAAGTTTAACTACTGTTGCATGCGGTACAACTCCTGTTGCTATATACATGTGTATATATATAGGGTTTTTGAGCGGTGTGCTCGATGCCTTAATTTGGCCACCTCCGCCATACCCCATCGCTCAATTCTTTTTGAGCGGTGTGCTCGATGCTACTTGGCATAACAACTTTGTTTTGAGCGGTGTCTTCCTTACATGTTAGATTGTCCTCACTGAAATGTATAGCGAGAACATGTCCTCGCTGAATATTCCTTGTCAAAGTCCTGTGGCTACAGGTTTACAGCGAGGATAGTCAACGAATACAGCGAGGACAACTCTGACTTTTGAAAAAGTAATTAAATACCCTACAGCAAGGACTTTGTCCTCACTATAAAATTTACTTTAAATAATTATAAAAATGAATATAACATATATATTTATACATTATACGTGTATAAAGGTATTATAAACGTATTTGTTAATATAGTTATACATTATACGTGTATTTATTAAATACCCTACAGCAAGGACAAAGTCCTTGCTGTATTTTTGCTGTAAATGCAGCTTCCCGCCCAGAATTTTTCTGGGTCAATGCCTGTTTTGTTTTCCAGATTTCTATCAAACATCAATGATATAATCAATCAAACAACCAAAATATCATCATACCATAATCTAATTAAAGTTTGAGAGTACATTAAAATGACAAATTCGATTACATAATCTAATACCAAGATCTAAGTTCATAAGAAACATTAGGATAACCTAGTCAGAGTTATCGCTCTCGTCATCAGAGTCAAATTGAATCACAATATTGTGTTCTGCCAAACCTTTTACAACATTTTCTAGTTTAGTAGCAAGGCGCGTATATTTTCTCTTTGATAATGTCAACTTTTCATTGACTTGTTCTTGGGTGTAGACAGATGGTGGTGGGGTAGATGGTCCTGGACTAGAAGATGATGAAGTGTATCGGGCCAAACTGGGTACAACATGTCCACGACCCCTGTTAAACCCACGACGTGTACCCAATACCTGATCCATGATCTGCTTCTCTGTCAACGGGTTAGCTGTACCTTCTTGTCGGCTCAGTAGGTCATTCATTTCATCCTGTATAGTTACAAAATAATAAATAATCAATGTTATATAAATCTAATCATTTATGCAAATTAACCAAAGGAAGTACCTAAAACTAAAAAAAGCCAAATAACTAACTGATTACTTACTTATTGTTGTTGAGCAAGTTGTGGCAATGGGACTTCCCCATTTTTAGAGCACCTCTACTTGAAATTCTCGATTAGACTCGAATATTTTTCATCAATCTAACGCTGTACGTAACACATGAAATAAAGTGAATACGTATACTTAATAACAACTAAACAAAAAATGCACAAAACCTATACTACATACTACCAAACTTACATTACAATTTTATATTATATATATATATATATTTGCTTTAAAAGTGACTTACACAGTCATGTCTGATCGATACAATAGACTTGGTCCCATGGTAACTTGGGTAGCGGTGACGAGATCTATTACTTTTGTTCACCGCCGAGCGGCGAACATTGTCTTCGCTGCAGTAGGAATTGACCATCTCATTCCACATCTCAGGCGTCACGCCCTCGGGAACCTTCTGGCAAATGGCATCTCTATTTTCCAACCCCCCAAGTATGGTGAAATTATTTAACTTGAACATGTGTGTATATGACGTTCAAGTTCCTCGATCGTATGTAACACCCCAACCTGGAGAGGCTGACGTGTCACTAATACGGATATCAAATCAAAAACCAAATCCATGATATTACAGAAACGGTCAGACGAAATAACTTCAACCACACTAAATAATCCGAAAGAACCTAATTAAGATGTTCAATACATCAATTAAAGTAACAGATAATCTTGATCTTCAATTCACTCTTCACTGGTTTCCCGGATTACCCTGCTGA
>BJCO01807927.1:0-18592 GCA_018326465.1 Flaveria floridana
TGTTTTAAATCCATATAGTGTCGTTCGATATGACTGTGTCTGAGATCCTGGTATGTCACACACCTGACGGTAAAACCCCGTTGTGGAAATTGAGGGTGTGACAAGACTGACATCCATTATGTTTTGACGATACTGTTGTTTTGTAATTCATTCAATCAAATATTTTGTGACTTATAAACTAAAATGTATTGCTTAACAACAGTGTTTTAAATGAATGGATGGTTTTTGTTAATATTAATTCCGCTGCTTAACTTATAATATGTATGTTTTATGCTATGAATGACCAACTGTGAGGTGCCCGGGAACGGGGCCTTACAATTAAAAATTTCATAAAAACTTAACTGATAAATAACTTTGATAAATGATATGACTTAGTGTGTTTTAAAACAATAATACAACAAATTATATTTAATATGATTTGGATAGAATTTTAAGGAATTCTAGAAAATGATTAAGTACAATTTGATGTAAAATAAAAACGAAGTGTTTAAAACATAATAATTCCTTAACATTAATTCAAAGTTTGATAAAAACAAATTGTTTCAAACAAATCAGGATATCTAAATTTTGTGTGTTTGTTTGTGCAGAAGGCTGAATTAAAATTTGAACCAAAGCATAATGTAGCTGCTTATTTAGATTAAGAAAGTAGAGAGGCAGCTGGTTATAAGGAGATTATTAGATTTTTGCTGAGAACAAAATATGTATATGCCATGTGTGCTAGACCTGTGATTAATGCAAGACTGATTAACAGATTTTGGAGAACTGCTGAGGTAGAAAGAGATGATGAACGAAACAAAGTTGTTAGAGCATTCATAACAAATGATAGGAAGATTAAAGTCTCTGAGCATGCAATTAGAGTAACTCTTAGACTGGGAGAGAATGATCCTCAAGACTTAGCAGAGTATACATTAAATGAATGTAGAGAGGTGTTTTTGCTGATGGGTCACCTGGATCACTTCCCTAAGAAACAATGCTTCAGGGCTAGGGTGTACAACCATTGTGACTGGGTTTGAGAATGATATTCTCTGTTGTTATGAAACAACAAGGACCAAAATATGATGATTGAGTCAGTGATTATATGATAGAATCATACAAACACATAACAATAAATGCAAGAAATACTCATAAATTCTTCTTTGTATTGATTGAGTTGAACAGTTACAATAAATGCTAGGGTTTGAGCAATATACAGTAACCGAAAAACTTGGGACAATAGAGAGATCTTCGGATTGTCTAAGGTTATCAGAAACTAAAGAGTCTAAAGTCTTAGTCTCAAGTCTAAGGTCTTAAGTCACCTCACATACAAGGTTTTCTGTTCTATATATAGGCTGACATGAAGCCTTTACAAAATGACTAAACTACCCCTATACATAATCTAGTCTAAGTACAAAAGGTCTTTATCATCATTTCTTTTGTTCATCTGCATTAACTAATGCGGATGAGTTGAACTCCATCAGCATTTCTTTTTCTTCAACCGCATTAGTGTTTGATCATCAACATTGAGAAATGCGGATGAACAAACACTTAGCGCATTTGTTGCTGATCATCCGCATTAGTTAATGCGGAAGAGTAAATCCTTGGTCGCATTTGTTCGGTTGTCCGCATTTGTCAATGCGGAAGAACAAATACTTGTCAACATTTGTTCTTTGGTCATCCGCATGTACAGATGCGGATAGCCGACACTTATCATCTTTATTGATGCAGATTCTTCATCCGCATTGTTCTTGGACTTAGGGAGATTCCAGCCAAACAACCATCATCAATTACTTGAATTTGCATGTATGATCCTTTCAGGGTCCAACAATACTCCCGCTAAGGATTATACAGCCTATGAAACTTCAAGGTTTTGGAGGATGAGGTTGTGAAGATTCTGTTGGGTCTTGATCAGCAGGAGGAGATAAATCAGGAGCTGGGTCTGTGAATGAAGGATCCAGTATTGCCTTGATCATGTTAGAGAACTGTCTAGAATTAGCTAACTTCTCTCTGTTCAGAACATGAATCTTCATTTGGCTCATAGTTTGGATGGCCTCAATAGGCAGCTTCTTCAAAGATATAGGCTCCCAAAATGAGATAGTAGACATCCCATCTCTGTGAATCAGTAAATATCCATCTGCATCAACCTCCAACTTCACAATGTTCCCAAATTGCAAAGGATTCTTCTTCTTCCTCCTTTGCCCTCTTTTATGAAGTATTCTGTCACAAGCCATCTTCAGGAGTTTTATGCATTTCAAGAAGAATTGCATATCAGCTTCTCTAAGCTTGTTGCTGATGTCCCTGAAGTGCTTTATGTAGATGTAGTGGATATAGGACTCATCAAGCAGTCTAACCTCATATCTATTAAATAGTCTGATCTCAGCCCCTTCCTTTCCTCCCTATGTTCTTTCAATCACCAACTCATAAGTCTTCTCATCATAGTAGACATTTGAGATTGGGATGGAGGAATGATTACCAGCTACCATCTTTCTTTTCAAAGATTCAGTAGGCTTCACCTTAAGCTCAGGGAAGACTACTTCTTTAGCTGTCTTGGATTTTTTCTTTTCACGCGGGTTAACAAAGGATCTATCTTTCCTCAAACAGATAGCCTTGAGAGATTTGAAGTTGTCTGTCCTTTTGAATATCCTTAAAATGTCTTAAAACTCATAACCCCTGAACATAGCCTTATGATTGATCAGTCTCAGATTGGCTAGTTCTTTCAAGTCATGGATCTACAGGGAGTGCACCAGAGCAGAGTACTCTGTGAAAAATTGAACTAACCCTAAGATACTCTTGAGCATGAACATGTTCCAGTCACTATCATACTTCAAGGCAATAATCTTCGAATCAGTCTTGGCCTGAGGAGTAGACGCACCTCTAATTATCTCTGCAGTGGTGAGTCCTTCATGAAGCTCTATCTGTGAAGGCTCAGCAAACCACTCAGGATATCTATGAAGTATAGGTGCCAAAGAGTCATGATCTCTTTGGGTGAGCTGCATGTCTTGAGCTAACACTCTTGATCTGGGCTGTTGCCTTGTAATTTTCTCTTCCATCTTCTTCAGCCTATCCTTCTTCTCATTAATCATTCTAAGGAAGGCAGCCCTTAGAGAAATTGTCTTCATATTCCCTAACTTTCTTTCGGTAAATCCCTGTTCAGACAAATAGTCCTTCATTTCCTTATCAGTCATAATGTAAGGATCAGGATACAGAGATTGAGAAGCAGATGTGTGTTTGGCTTTAGAAGATAATTTTAGCACATGACCCTTGGGAGAGTGAGACCTTTCATACTCAGTCTCAAATGTAGGGTATAGTAGTTTGTTCAGCTTCTCTTCTTCTGCTATCATCCCCTCATATGTCATCCTAAAAACTTCATTAGGGTCATAACCATGGTCAATCAAGAATATGGCCTTCTTCATTAGATCATCTAACTTGGCCTTCTCAACTGTCTCGTTAACTGATGGTTTCTCCTCTTCAGGGCATTCCTTAGCTATTGGTTCATCAACCACATAGCCTCCATCGATTTCTCCTTCTTTTAAATCAATGACCTCAGCCTTCTTTTTCAGTTAAGCTTTAGCTTTTTCGTGTTCTTCTAAAAATTCAGCAATAGGTGCCAGGCTAAGAGTGTCATCCTTTTGCTTTTTCTACACCGGTTCTTCCTCCTCAACCGGCCTTTTACCCTTGGCTTTCTCATCCAGGTACTTCCTCCTTCTGGTGTAAGTTTGTACTGAGGGATCAGAAGAGGATTCAGCTTGTTCAGCTTCTTTAGGAAGTGATTTAGATTCAGCCTTTCCTTGCTCATCTACAGTAGCAGCAGCAGATTCCCTTTGCTGCTGTTCTTCACAGAGCTTTCTGATTAACTCTTTTTGCTCGTCAGATAGGGACACAACACATACTATTTGTAAGCTCAATTACTTCCCAATTGGGACAGGAGATTGAGGAATAACCACTATCAGTTCAGTACCCCCCTTCTGATTGGTTATGAAATCCCAGAATTCATCATCAATGATGAATTCTTCAGTAATGAAGGAGTCAAGGGTAGAGATTATGTCATTGAATTCAGCCTCTTCAGTGTGAGTTTCTACTGATTCACTTGGGTACACCACCATTTCCATACTTGATTCATCTGGTTTACTACCACTAGTTTTTGCCTCCTTTTCAGGCTCAGTGAATTTCATCTTTTTAGACTATGGGGAGTCATGATCACTTTCCCCTAATGAATCTTGATCATTATCATCTTTTCACCTTCCCTCTTTCTCTTCTTATCTTTGCCATCATCTTGATCATCTTGGTCCTTTTCAGCTTCCTGTTTAATTCTGACCAACATCTCCAACTTAGACACTCTCTTGTTTGGAGATGCTGCCTGAGCTTGTAGATCAATGATAGTGACAGCTTGTTCTTCAATTAGCACTTCTTGTTCTTCCATTACAATGGTTTGGATGGTCAAAGTGTCTTGGTCAACACTTACTTCATCCTTTGAGTGCTGGAGAGCCTCCTTTAACTTCTCAATCTCCTCTTCCTTTTCTTTCTTCTCCTCCTCATACTTGCTCTTTATTTCTTTCAACTCTCTTTATTTTTCATCCATCTCCAAAAGTCTGTCTTGAATGATACTAGATCTACTTTTCAGGAGATTTTCCATCTTTGATACTTGCTTCAGAAGCTCAGAGATCATTTCATCTTTTTCATCTGGTTTGTTAATCTCTGATTCAGCAAAGCTCTCAGAAGGAGCAGCTTCTGAAATCACTTGCCTTACAGGTATAGGCATCTGGTCATCCTTATCATCAGATGATGATTTAGATTCATCTAAGGAGCTGACAGAGTCACCAAACTTAGCATGAGCAGTAGAGGGAGATGAGTGAATGGGAGATATGGGTGAGTGATGAATTGGTCAAATATGGGGTAAATGAATGGGTGAGACATGAGGTGAGTGAATGGGTGATATATGTGGTGAGATGATTGGTTGTGATTGAGGAAATGGGGTTGGTGATCTTTGTGGAGATAGGATAGGTGTATGTAGAAAGGGTGAGGCGATATCAACTGCACGAATAGAAGATCCAGTGTGAAGATCACCACCTACATCAACCTGTGGTGACACTGGCCTTTGTCCTTCAGCCATGCTAGCTTGTTCCTCAACATGGTGTTGACTTGGAGCAGCTTGCTCTTCTTCTGGACCAGGCTCAATCATAGCAGCTGCCTGTCCTTGATCCTCAATACCCTCAGCTGGATTGATTTATTGAAGCATCCATGGTAGTAGAGGAAAGAAAGTACAACTGTAGAAGTTCCTTGGATCTCTTTTCTTCAGGTAGTTGTAGGACTTAGTAGTGTATTGAGGAATGTCCATCACTGGTCCTACAGGTGCTAAGTCTGGAAATGCTTCATTGATCAAGCATTAAAGAAATCTAGGATACATGAGGAACATGTGTCTTCTACCCTCCTAGTTGTTGGATACCAAACCATTAAACACATAGACTGACATGTTAAATGGCTGGTTTATGCACAGAGTACATATAGCTGATGATGTGGATACATGAATGTCATTCCAACCAGTCTTCCTTTTAGATAGACAATGTTGGAAGATGTGAATAAGAAATTTCCATTGTAGGTCTACCAGCCCTTTCACTATTTGCTTCCCCTCATATCCACCTTCATATCTAATATTGGCAAAGAAAGTCATGATCTCTTCATTATCCAGCTCTAATGGAGTATCAGCATCATCTCCAAACTGTAGACACTGTCTCACAGTTTGCTCAGTAATCACCAGAGTGTGATCCTCAGTGATTCTTCCAGATTAAGTTCTCACACAATCTATGTCTTCCACTTCAAGAGTTCCCAAGAACGATCTGATGAAGTTCTCATATATAATAGGTCTGACAGTAATGGCATGTGCCACTCTAGTAGTTAGGATGAATCTGATCATGTCTCTTAAACCTTCAGCTTTAGGAGCATCAGGGTCAAGATAACCACTGACATTATGAAGCTTGCTCCATGTAAGGGTTGCCATCTGATTCTCCACAAGATGCATATGTGTTAGATGTGTATCATTGTTTATCAATTACATTCATGAAATTCAAGTTTTTTTGACTTTTTAATGGTCAAAATTAAGCAATCAAATGGTACTATTATATATGAATGTTTGACAGTCTTGATTTTGCAATGTATGATTTTGTTATCATTCTCTATATGTTATTTAGTTGTTTATTCAACTTCATTTTTATTACAAACATATGTTGTGAAGTCACATTTCTCAGTTTTAAGGATCCCCTATTCACCCGAAGGATAATTAGGGTTTCAAAAATCAAAAGTTTATGTCGATTTTCAAGATCCTATGTAACTTTTAGCTCGAAAATGTTCATCAATCCTTAGTTTGATGATGTTTTGTGATTTTTTCAGTTCTAGGGTTCTGAATTCTTGAAATGAGTTCATCGACTTTGTCTGAGAATCACCTTGTTTTTGATACTATGATGGTATAGAATCGAAATGTAGGCAATATAGGGTTTGATGAACACTGAATCTTTCGATGATGGTGATGAATCTTAATGAGGTATGAAGAACAGTAGGAATGGTGTTTTTTGCTCGTCGCGCTATAAAGTCTCTCAAATTTGAAAAGTATTAAATGAACCATGACGATCTATTTATATAGTCCTTTTAAAGAGTTTTCAAATCTTACAAGTGTTAAAACAAATGCGATCAACTACTATAGTAAATGCTGAAGAGTAAAACAATCAGCATTTGTTTACTGTAGCAAATGCAGAAGAGTAAAACTATCAGCATTTGTTTACTGTAGCAAATGCGGAAGAGTGAATTCTGTCAGCATTTGTTTACTGTAGCAAATGCGGAAGGTTTAAGTTCAGCCTTTCCGACACTGTAGCAAATGCGGATGCATTAAGTTTTCATCCGTCTGTGCACTGTAGCAAATGCGGATGACTTACTTAGTCAGCATTTGTACACTATAGTAAATGCTGAAGAACACTTGTCTTCCTGAATTTACTTCAACAAATGCGGAAGAATAACTGAGTTGTCCGCATTTCTTGAACTTCATGCCTAATGACAGAAGAGTGTGAGCACACATCTAAAATGCAAATACAACAAAGTTCAAGTATATAGTTTCAGCCATATAAAAGAAGTGCGGCTGAGAAAACAAATGCAGATGAACAGATTTTTGTCCGCATTGGTTTTCTTACTTGAAGAATGTTATTTGTGGTGAGGCTAATGCGGTAGAGTTAACTTATCCGCATTACTTTCACTTTTGTTTTTCTTTTCCACACCTTTACCTGCATTGGTTATTTGCATGGGTTACCTTCACCCACATTAACCAATGCACTTACCTGCATTAAGTTTTGAGCTTGTCAACATTTAGTGTTCCAGTTGTGGATGTTTTTGGTTGATTTTGCTTTGATGCTTGATCTTTATAAAGCTAAGTCTTTGCCTGTTTGTTATGAAGTTTTGTCTGTTTCTTGAGTTGTCAATTCTTGCTTGGATTGGCTTGTTTATCAGAGATGAAACAAGTTTCCCAATGTTTGACTGATCTTGAACTTTTGTGCTTCAAAATGTTTGCAAGAAGCTGAGATAATATGATATAACTTCTGCACCAACACAGTTAGATTTCCTACTTTTTGAAACTGTTTTTGATTGATTTTTTGTAAACATCTGTACATTGATAATCAAAATTTTAATTACTCCCCCTAAAGTTTATATCTATATGAGATGAAAACTTTAAAGAGCTGAAAATTTTGAAAAGAAAATCTTTTTGTGATTTTTTGTACAAGAAGTTGAGATATACTTTTCTTTGGGATCATATCAATCTTACCTTTCATAAGTGCAAGCAATTGTTAGGAAAACAGACATGTTCATGAACATATTGATTGAATGTATGTTTATCCTCTTAAACTCATACTTGGTTAATATTTTGATGCAAATGATCTTATCATGTTTTGAGTAAAATTGGTATTCAACATGTTCCTTACACTCAAAAGCATGTTAAGGTTAACCATCTACATGCAATGTATGGTAGAACTTTTGACATCTTACTTGACTAGGTTACTTAAAATATGAAATCTCATTTTACTTGATCCTTATTAGGATTCTATTATTATTTATCCTTTTATCACTTTTGATCCTCATTAGGATTCTTTTCACTTCACTTTGGAAGGTGATCTCTTAGGATTCTTTTGTTTCATTCATTTTGAATGATTATTTTTTATTCTGTTTGTTTCATCCATGATGGATGTGTTCTTCATTAGGAATCTTAATGGATCATGACATCAGCACTATGTGCTTGTTTCTCTTGGTCTTTGTTCAGCAAGACAAAAGAGAAACTGATGTTAGTAAAAGAGATTCATATGATATCATTACCTGGTGTGTTTAGGTTGCTACAAATACATACATTTGGACAAGCTAATACTTACACACACTATGAGATGAGAGCTTCATAGTTGAATATAAGCTTTAGTTTATCACTGCATGTATCTTCTCTTCCAAGTTGAGCCTACCCGCATATCAGATAAGTCATGTCAGTCATTCAAAATTTATAAGTAAGCAGAATGAATGATATAACGACTGTAGTTATATCATTTCCCAATTATATAATCCATACACTTCTTCTTTTTAATTCCTTTTTGTATTTTTTAAATATTTGAATGTTTTTGTTGATTTTAAATTTTAATCAAGGTTAATCATGCCAATTGATTGAACTAAGAATTCAAATCTGGTTGGATCAAATGCCTTAGTGAATAAATCAGCCAATCGATTATTAATGTGAACCTGTATCAATTTGATTAACCTTTTTTTAGCATAATCTCTCAAAAAGTGATATCTAATTTCAATGTGTTTAGTTTTTGAGTGTTGAATTGGATTATTTGTTATGAACATAGATGTTGTGTTGTCAATGTGAATTGGTGTGTGCAAGAAGTTAAAACCATAATCAAGCATCTGGTTTTGAATCTAAAGTACTTGAGAACAGCATGCTGATGCAACTATATACTCAGTTTCAGCTGTTGAAACAGATACATTTGTCTACTTCTTGCACTGCCAGGAGACCAGTCTGGGACCAAGAAATTGACAACCGCCAGAAGTGGATTTTCTGCTGAAATTGCATCCCCCATATTTACTATCAGTGTATGCATAGAGATTAAAGTCTCCTTATTTTGGATACCATAATCCAAGAGCAGGCTTACCCTTAAGATATCTAAATATCCTCTTGACTACATTCACATGGCATTCCTTGGGATCTGCTTGATATCTGGCACACATACAAACACCAAACATAATGTTAGGCCTACTGGCTGTTAGATACATAAGTGAGCCTATCATTGAACGATAATGAGTCTGATCCACTGATTTGCCTTAAGGATCTGGGCCAATCTTCACTTTAGTGTCAACAGGAGTTCTGATGGAATGACAATCAGAAAACTTGAACTTCGTTAACATAGTTTCCACATATTTTGATTAGTTAATAAAGATTCCATCTGTTGTTTGTTGGACTTGTACTCCTAGAAAGAATGTGAGTTCCCCTATAGCGCTCATTTGAAATTTTAAATGCATGAGTTCTTCAAATTCTTTGCAGAGAACCTTGATTGTTGAGCCAAAAATGATATCATCCACATATATCTGAACCAGCAACATGTATTTTCCTTTTGTTTTTCTGAAGAGACTCTGATCAATCTTTCCTCTTTCATACCCATTTTCAAGAAGAAAGGATGAGGGAGTCTCATACCACTTCATTGGAGCTTGATGAAAACCATACAAGGCTTTGTCGAGCTTGTACACCCTGTATGGAAAATCTGGGTCTTCAAATCCAGGAGGTTGACTCACATAGACTTCTTTAGCGATTTGTCCATACAGAAAAGCACATTTTACATACATTTGATAAACTATGAATTTCATGAATGCAGAATATGCTAGAAAGAGTCTTATTGCTTCTAGTCTGGCTACAGGAGCAAACACCTTATCATAATCGATTCCCTCTTCTTGAGTATACCCCTAAGCCACTAGTCTTGCTTTATTTCTAATGATGATTCCCCTGTCATCAGTTTTGTTTCTGTATATCCACCTGGTACCGATAGGGTATTGTCCTTCGGGAAGATCTACCAGTTGCCATACTTCTTGTTTCTTGAATTGCAGTAACTCTTCCTGTATTGCCTTAATCCAACTATTGTCTTGAAGAGTCTCTTTGATATTTTTGGGTACTGTTTAACAAAGAAAGCATGAGAACAAACAAATGTTTGCTATGCTTGATTTGCTTCTTGTCACTCTCTCATTAAGTTCACTAATGATGCTATCTACTGGATGATTCTTGTGTATACTGGTGGTTAGAATTGAGTCACCAGCAATGGTTACATCAAGATTGGAGACATTCAGATCATCTTGGTGTGAGGCAACTTCATCTTGTACTGTAGGGGAGTTGTGAAAATAATCAATGACTGTTTCAATTCTTGCTTCAACATCATCCGCACTTTGATTGCTTCCATCATTTGAAGTTCTTTTAGTTTCAGCTGGTGGTGCAACATGATCTTGATTTCTGACTTCAGTGGATGGTTCTTCTAAAGGTGATGGTTGTATTCTTGGACCATCTTCAGTTGCAACACTTTGATTTTGAACTGATTGTCTAACAGGATCAGCTTGTAGTGGTACATCTTCATTAAGTTGCTTGGTAGAGGTTGGAGTAATCATTCGAAAGTCATTCCTTCTTTCTACTAATGATGAAGATTCAGCTAATAGTAGGTTTCCTTCATCAGACAAGTGATATTGATCAAATGATTTTGTAAAGGAGTCAATATCAAACAACCAGTCAGGACCATTTGTAGATTTGAGTAAAGAATGTTCCTTGAATTGAACATTTGTTGATTCATCAATTATGTTTAATCTAGGATTAAACACTCTATAAGCCTTTTAGACAGAAGAATAACCTACGAAGAATCCTTCATCAGACTTGGATGTAAACTTTCCCAAATGGTCTCGGGTGTTTAATATTGAGGCAGGACAACCAAATGACTTAAAAAAATCCAATAAATGGTTTTCTTTGAAAGATTAGTTTATAAGGAGTCTTGTTGCTTTCTTTTACAATCAAAGTTCTATTTTGTACAAAGCATGATGTGTTAACTACTTCTGCCCAAAAGGTAATTGGCAGTTTAGTATCGGCTAGCATGGTTCTTGCTGCCTCAATTAGTGTTCTATTTCGCCTTTCAGCTACCCCATTTTGTTGAGGAGTTCTAGCTACACTAAATTGATGAGCGATGCCTTCGATTGTACAAAATGAACTCATGTCTTCATTCTTAAATTTTGTCCCATTATCACTTCTAATTGTCTTAACTTTATGATCAAGTTGGTTTTCAATTTTTGTGATAAAATCTTTTATTAGTTCGGACGCTTTGTTTTTATGAAGTAGGAAGAAGACCCATGTAAATATGGAAAAGTCATCTATGATCACTAAACAATGAGTGTTAGTGAAATCCTGATCTCAGAATGTAGCATGAGTGTCAGTTAAGTGAGTGGAATATTTCTTGTCACAGATCTAAGACACGCTGAGTAGATTGAAATTTAGTTGTTCACAGTAGTTAACTCTATCAAAGCTTAACATCCTATTTGTCACAGATCCTTCACCAGTAATTCTACCACCTTGTGAATCTCCAACAAATGCCATAGTTGTTCCTTGAATATGCTTGAAGTCATGAAAAAGGGAATGATCTCCAGTCATGTGTCGGGAACACCCACTGTCCACATACCATAAACTGTTGGACCTGTATGAGTGACCCTGCAAGCACAAAGAGAACTAATTAGAGTGTTAAACCCAAGCCATGATGGTCTTGGGTTTGCCGTTCCTATCCATGATTGTAACTTTTTGGTACTTTCCTCTAATTTGTGACTTGTGTGATGTGTGTAATTTTTGTTTATGCCTTGGGTGTTTGATCACATCTGCATCAACTGAAGAGTCAGAAGAGTATTCTAACCTTTGATTCCTATCTCTTCAAAAATTGAACCCGTTTTATTATCAAACTTCCTTTTTAAATCATGAAAATGATGAGTTTGTCTGAAGTTGTGTTTTAAAGTTCTTTGAGTTCTTTTTAACCCTTTTGGATTATTCAAATCATCAGACCTGGAAGTCTTGAACAATTTATTATAAGAATGATTGCTGATTTTTGGTTTTGCAGATGTGTTGGGTGAAATGGGGTTGTTTTGAGGAATTTTTCAGTCCCTTTTGTTTGAAGAAACAATCTGATGTGTTGTGATTGGTCATATCACAGACAGAACAATATTTGTTAAAATAACAATTTTTGGTGGAGTTCATGTCACAGATTGAGCAATATTGATTGAAAAAGCACTTATCTGTTCTGTGATTTGACATTTCACACACATCACAATACATGTGTTTGTTTCTAGACACTGATCCTGGTGTTGATTACACAGTGACTTTACCAGTTTTGAACTGAGCCTTAGTTTTTTATTTAGGTGAGGAATCATAATTAGTCATTTTAGTAATTTGTTTCACAACACTACTAGTCTTGATTTTCCTTGACTAATTTTGCTTCCTTAAACTTTTCCTAACCTCTTTCTCTAGTTGGTTTACATGTTCTTTATTAAAAATATCAAAAACAACTTCTTGCTTTGGTTTTGATGATTGAGGGTCTGATCTGATCTTTGATTTTGAAACCATTGAATGTTTACTTTTGGTGAAACTTTTAGATTTTGGTGAAACTTTGTTCGATTTGATTGAATTCGTTGGAGATTTTATCTCACAATTAGATCCACTTTCAGTAGATTGTTTCACAGAATCATTAGATATCTTTTTTTCTTTTGAGTTTACAGGAACAAATTTCACAAAAGGCACTATGGATTTGATAGGACTTTTTGGCTTAATGACATTCACTGTCTTATCTGAGTACTCTTTGATTTTGATAGGATGACCTAACTTAATCTTCTCCTAATTTGTTTTAATGTAAACACTTGGTTTGTTTTGAGGATTAGTAAGTTGAGTTACTATTGACTTATCTTAAATAGTTTTAGGTTTATTTGTATCAAAAAGAGTGATAGACTCAGACATGACAGTGTAGTTATCATTATATGGTGGGGGACATGAATTGTATCCAATTCCAGTCATATCATTGTGCTCTTTTTGTTAATCAAGCATCTCTTGCAGCTTAGCTAAAGAAAGTTGAAACTTTTCAAGTTTCACTTCAGTAACTGATTGCTCAGCCTTGGATTGGGCTAGCATTTCAGTTAGTTTGTCTTTTTCAGCCGCAAGAGTGTACTTTTCTCTATGCAATTTTTCTATATCTGAAATGAGAGATTTGATTTTTATTTCAAAGCATTTGATTTCTCTTTTATACATTTCAGATTTTACCTTTTCTTCTTTGATTTTAGCAGCTAATTTGTAATTGTGCTCATGATAACCCTGTAGTTCAGTAATGCATTTATCACTACATAGATTAGATTTTACCTCAGATGGCATTAGAGTTGGGCCATCATTGATGTGAGCCATGAGTGCATGATTTTGAAATTGAGGCTTCACTTTCTCAGCATATAAGCTCCAATCACATATTTCATCTTGTCTGATGACAAGTGCATTTGAAGTAGATTTGTTGGTTCCATGTACTTGATTTGTCAGTTGTGGCTAACTCTGGTATGGATGTTGATGTTGTTGTTGGTGATGATACTGCTGCTGTTGATGATTGCTTGACTGATAGCTTGAGTTTAGTTGTGATGTTTATTGGCCTAGAGTGTTCCTTTGAAAGTTGTTATTGTTTCTTCTAGGAGCATTGCATTCTCTTGAAAAATGTCCAGTCATACTACAGTTGAAGCATTTGACCTTGGATTTGTCATATCCAAGCTTTGTATTTTCATTCAAACTCAGCTTTCTTCCTTTTCTAAAAAACTTCTTGGCTCTCATTGCTATCATAGCCATTTGCCATTGCAGATCCATTTCTTTCACATCATCTGGATCCATTTCTTCCAAGTCTTCTTGGATCAGGTGGGTAGAAGTGAGTATGCCTCCCAAGTAAGCTTCAAAACTTGCAACAAAGGCATTGTAAGTAGCCTTTTGCTCTTTAGATCTTTGGTCTTCAGACATGCCAGTGGGAGTGGCAGTAAACCCTGTTGGTTGGGCTGAAGTTGATGGCTTGTTTGTTGATGGAGTAGTAATGAAACCAGTTGTCTTCACTTGATCTCTTGAGGAGAGAAAATCATCATCTTCAGTAATGAAGGCATTTTCAATAGAGTGAGTGTCTGATGGAAATTTGTAAGCTTTAACGAATCTATGTCCACTAAGGTTCCTGCTCCTTTCATCAAGTTCAAGAGCTTCAATTTTGGCTATCATGATATCCAGGGTGGTACTCTCTAGATCAAGAGTGTTCTTAAGCATGGTAACATTTTGTTTCCAGCTTTCAGGAAGGCTGTGAAGCATTTTCTTGTTCCACTCCTTGACTTTATATGTAACCCCCATAATCTCTAAATCATTCACCAACTGCACAAATCTATACAATTGTTTAGAGATTGACTCCCTCTTAGAATGATGAAAGGTTTCATATTGATTAACAAGTTTCTTATTGTTAATTTCAGCCACTTCACTGCTGCCTTCACACATAATCAGCAGTGCATCCCAAACAGCTTTAGCAGTTCCATACTTCTCAAGCCCTTTCAGCACATCCATTTTCAGTGCTTGAGTCAGAATGGAATAAGCTTTGAGATCAATTTTTATCTTTTTGTAATCATCATCATCAAGAGTAAGATCCTCTATGGGTATTGTGTGGTTTTATATAGAGCAACTTGATCAGCAGAAAGTGTTACAGGAATGTGAGGCCCTTCGCATATGGAAATCCAATAGTCTGGATCTACACCTGTAATGTAATTCATAAACCTAATTTTCTATGGCTTGAACTTAGATTTGTGTTTAAGTATAGGAGGTTTAGGAGTATGACCAAGTTTAGAGAAATTATGTGAATCCATGTTAATAAGCTATTTTTAACTTGTTTAAGTAAAGATTAGGTTGATTAGTAAGTCCTCCTAGACCATTAAGTCCAAAACCAGTCTTATAATTCTAGATCTGGATTAGTGTTTTGTCATCAGCATTGAGAAATGCGGATGAACAAACACTTAGCGCATTTGTTGCTGATCATCCGCATTAGTTAATGCAAAAGAGTAAATCCTTGGCCGCATTTGTTTGGCTGTCTGCATTTGTCAATTGGAAAGAACAAATACTTGTCAATATTTGTTCTTTGGTCATCCGCATGTACAAATGCGGATAGCCGACACTTGTCTTCTTTATTGATGCAGATTCTTCATCCATATTGTTCTTGGACTTAGGGAGATTCCAGCAGAACAACCATCATCAATTACTTGAATTGGCATGTATGATCCGTTCAGGGTCCAACACATTGGAAGTTACACTGTTATATATTCCAACAATGCATATCGAAAAGAAGTGCAGGATGGGATTCATTCCTAGTGGACATTGCACCTCCTATCATAGCCTTACCCACTAACAAAAGATTTAATATGGCTAAGTGGATTATGAATGTATTCATCTACAAGTTAGAGAGAGGAAAAATAAATAAGTACTTGATGTATCCTAGATTTCTTCAGCTGCTCATAAATGAAGATCATCCTGACTTATATGTAGATGGAGTTGAAGGTGATAGACTGGAGCTGGAACATATGTCTGAAGTTGTATACAAGAGACTGGCAGTCATCACTGGAGCTCCAAATATTCCTCTATTTGATTACATGAGAAATGTAGCTATGGATGAGGTTGATATTAATCAACAACACTTTAATTTGTCTAAGGATGAACCAGTAGATCCAAATGATCTTAGTGAGGATGTTGTTGATGAGATTATTGATGAAGAGGATGATGAAAGTGATGAAGATGATGATGAAAGTGCTGATGATAATGAAGCTGCTGAAAGCTCATCAGATGATGGTGATGATGATGGAGATGATAGTGCAATAGAGGCACATCAGGCTGATAGTAGTGAAGCCACTTTGTCTGATCATGCTGATGAAACAGATGATATTGGTGAAACTCATGATGATACAATGACAGAAGCATAAGGTGATGAAGAAGCTGAGGCTGATGTACAAAATCAAAGATTTGATTTAATGGAAACTATGCTTTCTGAGCCTGTCTTTCAAGGCACATCTCATGTAGAATCTGAAGACCTTCCAGTAATTACAGCATAAAATGTGTCTGTACAGAATGATGATATCATAGATATTGATGAGACAGAAAAGTTGAAAGAAGTCATTATGTCTCAAGAAAAAGAGATTGCTGAGTTGAAAGATGAAAACTTGAAGTTGAATGAAGAAAACTTGAAGTTGAAAGAAAGTGTTAAGCTAAAGGATGATGAGATAGTGAGTGTGGTGAATGACAAATTTGAGATCATGAAGACATTTGATATAATGATCAGAGATTATGTTGTCATGGAAGAAAAGTATAAAAAGATGAATGAAGAAAACGATATGCTAAAAGAAGAAGTTAGATGAATGGGATGAATCAGTGTTACCTGAATCTTCATCTACAATTCAAAAGCTTTCTAAAGTACAGGCTGAAGAAGAGAAATATGTGCTGGAAACTATTAAGGCTCTGGATGATATTTAAGAAGAATTTAATGATGATTGGTATGATGAGGTATTGGAGGATGAAGATATAGATGCGGCAATCCTTGAAAAGGACTTCACTCCTATGGAAACAATTCCTGATGAAGTTCCTATTGATTTTGAGGATAGGTACAACTTTCTTGTAAAGATGAAGTATAACCGAGTATTCCTGGATGGACTGACAGTGACACGGATAAATGAAGAATATGAGAATTGTATAACTGCTGAGTCAGTAGCTCTAGTGGATCCAAACGATATTGTAGTGGAGCATGGAGAATAGAATCCACTGCAAGAGAGCATAAACGTTGAAGAAATGACAAGCTCGGAGCTTCAACATCCAGATCCTGAGGATATGAGCATTATTGCTTTGAGATCTTGGTTATAGGCATGAAACTACCCATGGAAAAGATTAAAGAGACTCCAAGGTGAATCCTTGAGGAACCTTGTTAGAAGTTTTCAAGCAACAGATAAACAGTCTAACAAGATGATTATTCTTGACACGGATAATCCTCAATACCTGGAGATCACCAAAAGAACAAGGGTGCTAAAGCCTCAAGAAATTAGATCAATGGCACAGAAGTCAAATGTTTATGAACGAAGGAAAGAGAGCTGATGAGGATGTTTCCTGAGACAGAGAAACAAGCTTATAAAGTTTCTCTTGATCAGAAACAAATATTTAACAAAGCCAGATCAACAGGTGACTTGGTAAGGAATGTACTGCAAAAAGGACAATCTATATCAGAACTGCTAAATGCCATGATTGCTCCAGATTCCACCAACCAAGTTAAGATTGTAGCCTGGAAATATGATGAGATGTTTGATGCTTTCTTAATCAAATGAATAAATGTTGTATGTGATGTTTATCATTTTTACTCGAGCATCATAAAGCTACCAGTTCAAGACTTAAAGGAGTTGAACAAATATCCTTTGATCAATCCGACTGGAGCTAAGGGTGGAGAGATGTTTGAAGTGCTGCTGAACAGAGGAATTACAAAAGCAAGTGCTTTCTTGGAAACAAGATGTTCTCAAGAGGACAAGGGGTACTTTGCTATGTTGAAAAAGAATAGAAAGATAAAGGGAAAACAATCAGAGGATGAGCATTTCCTGATTGAATTTTTTGATGACCACTTTGAATAGGTAATGACTCCAGGATTGAAGGTTATTAATGGAACATAGAAATCAAAACCTATCCTGTGATGGTTTTACAATACTGAAACATTTGAGTTAAAGTTAGTCCAAAATCTCATTAACTGGGATGAGGATATGATTACTCTTTTTGGTGTGTTTGAGCTCAAATTGTTGCATCCAAGCTATATATCTTTCTTGTCAGTGCAAAAGTTTGAACGAGTAACTCCTGAAGTAGCAGAAAATGATAAGAAATATTTCTTTTCAATTATTAAAGTAATTATCACACCCCAATGATGACGTTGAATATCGCTGCGGAATTGTATATGCGTTAAGCATGGCGATGATAAAGTTGGAAACCAACATGATATATATAGGCAAACGTTAAAACATAAGTTTTAAATTACAAACCACCGGATTTTAGTCACAACATTCCAAAATAAGGCAGTGTTTGAATATAAGTTCAAATTGTTTAACAACGATCATATACAAGGATCATATTTTTAAATCAATAGCCAAAAGATGCCACATCCACGTTTTCCCAAGCCCAGTTCATACCACCATCCATGCTCCTACGTACCTGAAATATATGCTTAAAAAGTCAACATAAAGTTGGGCGAGTTTCACGGGTTTACGAAAACATTACATACAACAGTATCAGATATCATTAACAAACAATGTGGTAAGTTGTAAACTAGCCAGGGATACAACTAATGATAGTAACTGGAGCTATAATCAAACCAAGATATGAAAGCTTTACATAAAGTAAGCAATCCCCACAAAACGAATTCAACATACATTCACTCGCATCCAAAACGCTTGATCAGAGCTACTGATCGCGAGTGCGGGCTGTCAAACCCAAATAGATCTACCAATATACACTATGGCCTAACCCAAGGCTAATGATTAT
>BJCO01807928.1:0-15504 GCA_018326465.1 Flaveria floridana
GAATCTCCGCAACCCACTTTCCCCACTTCCTCATACGAATTCCTTTGTAGGGTCGTTCGTCGTTCTTCCTCTTCGCCGGAGATGAACAGCTGCACCTCAGCTCCCGTGGCTTCCCACCGTCGGGAGAACTCCGCTGGGTCTCATATCCACTTTCACTCCGATTCCGATGATGATGACGCTGGTGATGATGATGATGAATTTAGGGTTTGGGGATTTTGAAGGGTTTGGGGATTTTGAACCTCCACCGACCAAAGTCTTTATAATAAGAATTATAATATAATATGTTATTGACACGACTTAAACTATGGTTTTATCAACTTTGTAACTCATTTGAAGGTGGGGTACTTTTTAAAATCCTCTTCATGATTTTGACGCGATGAGATTAAAGTTTTGTTGAAATAAAATATGGTAGCATATATTAAATCTCTATCTGATATCTGAAGTAAAATACTCTAGTTCTCTCGTCATAGTTGTATGGTTCCTTGATCAAGTATTTTCTTAGAGTAAAGCTGAAGTCTTCAGCGACTAGTGTGACCTTGTCCTCCTAAGAGGAGTCATAACCACCACGTTCCCTTAAAACCTGGTAGCGAGTTGTTTGTCAATGTAAGGTCCTACAGATACTGACACATCCGAAAAACTGAGATTGAAACACATGTCAAGGAGACGTTGTTAACTTATATTGCTCGTACAAAGTGTCATTTTCAATTTTAATATTCATTTTGAACTCTATGAATATGAAGAATATACATATTATATTAAACCTTATGGTTTGGTTTGAATTCTACTAAACCATAAAAAGAGAATACATCATGATTAAGGATATTCTTGGCAAATGAAGGAACATTAAAGATAGCCTTCACCCATTGAGATCTTGCGTCGCTCTTTTTCACATTACCTTCAAAGTAAAACTATGTAAGTGAGGGCTGACATGTTAAAAATGATGTTCTTTATATATGTTCATGGTGTAACATACGTCGAATGTGGTTTCATGAAATACTTAGATATCATAGCATTTCTTCCAGTCGTGGAGTAAAATTTAAATCTCTTCCTTAAGGCACAACCAACCGGTACCAACCCATTCTCAAAAGAGAATGCGACTATCGTTCAGTATAGATGTAGTATGTATAGAAGGGGCGACCCCAACCCAAGTTGTAGGCATAGATGGCACAACTCATAGAAGACAACGGTTTGTTATCAAAATCTGATAATAGTTGTTCATGCCATCAGTGGTATGATAAACTAGGTGTTGTGGCTCTTACTAAAAGCTTCATAAGAGAATGCACTATCTTCCATGCATGTAAAGAACTTATCACATTGAAAATGTGACTTTAAACGATACTTACTAAATAAATTTAAAATTCATATGACAAATATGACTAGAATACCATATTAGAAAAAAAAAGTTTTACCATCTTTAATATATACGTAAAAAAACCACATAAAATTCCAATATGTTGAGTAACATTATTTTTTTGTACGGCAAATCTATCTTACTTCTACTCCTAAATTACACCAAGTTACACCCATGTCTAGATTTGAACCCAGAACCTCCTCTCGATGAGACAAATGCTCTACCAAATGGGCTAGCCCACATTGCCATTTTGAGTAACATTATGATGACTAGAACATACAAACCAAGCACCCCCATCAAAAGTATAAAAGCTCTATCACTAAAATACTTACCATATGCAACAAGCTATCTCTACAAATAATTCTTTAAGCTTCCGAAAACATTCGGGGATATAACATCTTCGTATGGACAATTTCAATGCTTATGGTGTTAAGAATAACATTTCTATATGATTAAATGTGATTTCTTTTAGAGCATTCACAACCCGTTCCAAAAAATTATGTGAGTGTAGTTATTATACTGTTCATCTATAAATTTAAAAAATTACTATTCAAATATCTTATAATTTTTTAATATTTTAAATAGTGGTTGTAAGTGAAGGATGGAGAAAATTTAACTAGATAGGTATAGAAAATATTATTTAATTGGAAAGATGGGAGAAAAAGTAGTGGCTTTTTATTTAATTATATGGATGATAATAAAGAATGTGATACGAATACTCTTAGAGCATTTAAAGTAGGTTCTCCATTTCGATATGAGTGTGTGCCCTATATTTTGGGGATGATTGTTAGTGGTTGTGAGTGAATGAGGGAGAATATTTACGGAGATTGTACCGTGACTCCTCATATTTGGGGAAACATTATATAATCCTCATAATTTTTTTAATATTTTTAAAAGTGGTTACGAGTGGATGAGAGAGAAAAATAATGATAAATGTCTTAAAAATTATTATTTAATTAAAAGAGATAGTAAAAAGTAGTTTTTAATGTAAATATAAAGAAGAAGATGGAAAGTTAGTATGAATGCTCTTAGTTATCTAAAATTTAGCATTTACCTCGCTATTAACCTGGGGGTCATACATGGGCAACTAAGGAGAATGAATAATATAGAAGAGTTCACTTGTAAGTCCATCATTTTCTAAAAAGTTATTGGATTTTATTAATCTTAATTTTCATATATTGGTTAGAATTAATCTCAACTTAAGAAATATTTATAAACACTCATAAATTTTAGCTTATTTTTATTCAATGATCTCTTAATAACTGAAAGCTAACCCATGCTAGTTTTTTGTATTAAATGGGAAAAACTTTAAGTTATTTTTTAATTCTGTCACCTCCCAACCTCTATCAGGTATGTTTTTGGATGTTTAACATACATCGTCGCCTGAAATCTAACTTTATCGAACCAAGTGGTTCAGATCAGAAGTTTCAGATTAACGGATCTGATGTTTGATTTCAACCTCCTACTTAGTGTTTTGACCATATAAATAGTTAACGTCATAAAAAACCAACGATGTTAACTCTTAGTTAGTAAGGAATCGTTGGAGGCAAATAATCTTAAAGTTAAAAGTGTCTGCAAACACTCTTACGTTGTGATTAATCCTGACAAATAAAATGAAAATTAAGATTATTAAAATACAATATTTTTTTTAAATCAATCACGAAACATTAACATTCACTACTACAATTCTACAAATGGTATGCAAAAAACCAAATCTTGTCACGTCCAAAAGTATTTAATCATACAGTATAACTACCAACACCATTACAACACCATTATCAAAACACACTATAAAATAAAACAATTTGTTTTACACCATCTAAACCATATTTGTTTTACACTTTTTACTTTTACACCCTCCTTATACAATTTAACATTTTGCAAAAGAAGAGAAAAATAAAATAAAACAATTAATAATGTCGGGAAACATCAGACCGAAGATAAAGAGCCATTTTCATTCCTCACCAGAAGATCCACAATAATCCACCTGGGTTTATCAAACCCTAAACCCTAGAATCAGACACCAGAATCATGACAATTTATCACAAATTAGCTACTATTGATTCATCTTCTTTCAATTAGGGCTAGGGTTTAACAAATCCCCATACTTCCCAATCAACACAACGAAAATGGGGAACAAAATCACCGACGAACTGATCACAACGGTACAATCCATCGTCGGTCAAGATTATTCGAAGATGGATGTAGTCAGAGCGCTTCACATGGCGAACAATGACGCCACTGCTGCAATCAACATCATCTTCGACACCCCTAGTTTCAAACGATCGGAACCCCCAAAAAGCCCTAGGGTTTCAGCTCGGGATGCTGCTGCAAACGCACAAGGTGCCGTTGGGAATTTAAAGAACAGTGTTAATCGTGTTGTAGGTGATGGACCGAGTATAAGCAGTTCAGTGGGGATTGAAGGTAACAGGGGAAACGACGTCGTTGGTGATCTGGTTGGGAGTAGTAAGTGGTGGTTTGTGGGATGTTCTGAAGTGGTGGGGTTGTCTACATGTAAAGGGAGTAAGATAAAAGCTGGTGATCCTGTGAGTTTTACGTTTCCGCCTGAGAGATCGTTGACCGGGCCCTCGCCGGGGAAATTTGGTGGCGGTGGTCGGGGAAGGCAGCCCGCTGCTGCGTGTTCAGAGATTGTGAGGTTTTCTACATTAGCTTCTGGGGAGGTATATGTCTGATGTGGTTTTTAATTTTTTGTGTTGTGTGGTTGAGTTGCTATGAACAGACAGTCAAGAATTATGAAGGTTGTATGCAGTTTTGTTTAGTAAGGTGCAAGGAAGCATTAGGAAATACTTTATTAGATTATACAAAGGTTCTTGAAGAACATCACTTGTATGAATTATGACATTCCCAGTAAGCAGTTTGAGATTGCTTATTCATGTTTCATAGTGCTCTTCATTGCGAGTTTAAAATTATAAGTTTGTCCTTTGGGTGAAACTAGGTAGTCAAAGGCTGGGCGCGCTAAGCACACCTGAGACAAGCAAGACACACACGTATTCCAGACCATTTTTAGCTGTTTACGTTGGTTTAGGCTATTAGGCTAATTTAGGCTAATTCAGACTGGTTTAGCTGTTTTGGGCTAGTCTAGACTGTTTTTGCTAGCCCAGACAGGTTTTTTGCAGGTTCAAGCCTGCTTTTTTCAGTTATTTTTGCGCCATCACAAGCGAGGCGGTTTTGCTGCGCCTTGCTTGGGCTTTTAGGCTGTGTTTTTGGCGCATTTGACTACTATGTGGTGACATAAGTGATTTTTAGTAAGCTGAGTGCCTGAGCATGTACTTCTACTTATAGGTCGTCGTAAATGCTTCAGATGATCATACTACCTATCACCAAAATTTTGCAATGCGAGTTTGTTAAAGTACATATGTTCTTCATTTGACTAAATTGTAAAGTTGATGTTGATCTTGTGCAGATTGGTAGGATACCAAACGAGTGGTCTAGATGTCTTTTGCCCCTTGTTAGAGATAAGAAGATTCGTATTGAAGGTTTCTGTAAATTTGCTCCTGATAATTTGGGACTTATGGATACCATTAATCTGTCTGTTAGGTATGCAAATGTTGTATTTTACTGGCATAAGAGTTTGATGATGGTGCCATATTTAGGTTAGAATTTAGATTAACAATCTATTTGAATTTTTTCAACAGTGTGTACATTAACAGTTCCATTTTACACAAAAGTCATCAGATCTCTCTCAAGGTACCCAACACTTCGATCGATGAAGCCTCCGTACATCCCCTTCCAACCTTGTTTCGGTTACTTGGACTAATTCCCTTCAAAAAGGTATTCTTTTTTTTTAATTTCTCAACAATAAAAATTTTATATATCAAAGAAGATAGTGAATTGTCATTCTTGATTGTTTTATATGTAATTAGGCAGAATTTACGCCTAGTGACTTGTATTCAAGGAAAAGACCTTTAGATGTAAAGGTATGTTTTTTTTTATTTTAAAATCTAGTTATGTTTACAAGATATGGCTTCTTATAGTTGTACATAAACAGGATTGTTCTGGTGTTTCTGCTCGATTGATTCATTCTAGCAAAATTAAGGACTCATCTTCAAATGGAAGTGGAGTCGAAAATGAGCAGATAATCTCAGATAATGATCTTGACAATATTGTTGGTGTTTCAAATGGTTCTGAGTTGGAGGTATTATTTTTATTCTATAATATAATGATTATCATAGCGACTTTATGCATTACAATTTATCTGAAAAGTTTAAAAATATAATTTTGTTTTAGGAAATGGAATCTCCTAGTGATTTGTTGTGTGATCTTCGCCCCTATCAAAAGCAAGCACTTCATTGGATGGTTCATTTAGAGAAGGGACCTTGCATTGATGATGCAGCTACGACTCTTCATCCATGTTGGGATGCTTATCACCTTGCAGACAAGTATATCTATTTCATGCAAAATGGGCGGGTCAAATGGGTTGGTTAACATGGCAAAACGGGGATGGGATAGGTTGACCTGCAATTTGTTTTTTTTTTATATTTTTTAAATAGGCAATGCATTAATTATGATTACAATGCTATTATAGTGATAATTTAAATCTTGTACAAGGTGATTTTATGTATAAATAACACACTTGATGACTACAAACCGTGTTTTCTTTGCCATTTGCACCATTTGAGATTAAACATAATCCAAATCAACCCATTCAAAAATAAGTAGGTCCAAGTTGCTAATCATATATTTAGGTCATATGACTGCTTGATAGCTACTTCGTTGCATCAACTATTTTATGTATTTTACCTTTTCTTTTGTTTCTTTCATGCAGGAGGAAGTTTGTAGTATACGTGAATGCGTTTTCAGGGGAAGCTACAGTAGAATTTCCTAGCACCCTTCAAATGGCAAGAGGAGGAGTATGTTTCTAACTTAAATTGATGTCTGCTTGCCAAATCAATTTCACACATATCCTTTCAAAGTTTAAAAGTTTCATATACATCCTTCTAAGTTTCATCATATCCTTTTTACTCCTTTGAAACGCTAAATACCACATTTACCCATTCCGCAATAAACAAAATAAACCATTTACTTCTAGCAATGTTATTTCTATGAATCATCTTAGCACATTTCTATGAAATGTGCGAGTATGATAGTATTTTAGTGTTTTGAAAAGGTTAATATTACATTATGAAATTTAAAAAGGTATATATGAAATTTTATAAACTTTAAGAAGGATACATGTATGCATGTGAAATTACCTCTTGTTCATTATGTTTTACACATAGATGTAGGACTAATTTGTGCTGACAATACATATGAAGATTTTGGCAGATGCAATGGGGCTTGGAAAAACTATAATGACAATATCACTTCTTCTTGCTCATACTGAAAGAGGAGGGTCATTGGATAGTGAAAATAATGAAGTGGGAAATGTCTCAGATCAATCTTTATCATCTCCGAAGAAAGTAACTAAATTTTCTGGTTTTGATAAGCTTAGAAAGCAAAAACAGTTGCTTATTGGTGGAGGGAATTTGATCATATGTCCTATGACTCTTATAGGCCAGTGGAAGGTAAAACCCTGTATGTTTACACTAAGGTGGCAATTTTGACCTGCTTACATGTGGGTTGATTTGGGTTGTGTTTTATTTAAAACTTGTCAAACAGGAAATTGGTCAAATGGCTTGAACAAGTTAAAAATTTGCCCATTTTATTTTGTAATAATATTTCTTAAATCATAATCAAGACATTATTTATTAATAAAGAAGTGATAAAAGTGTTTATTGGTCAAACCGCCCCATACTACAAAGTATAAATAACCCATTTAACTCAAAATAGTTTTGACCCATTGTTCAACCCCTTATCTTGCCATTTCTTGTTTACACTATTAAGGATATGAATCACAGAACTTTCAATCAATTGAGCTCAAAATTTAATTCTTGTCGATATTGCTAATAGGCAGAGATTGAAACTCACGCTGAACCTGGGTCTTTGTCTGTTTATGTTCACTATGGACAAAGTCGACCCAAGGATGCCAAGATATTAGCTCAAAGTGATGTTGTGTTAACCACATATGGAGTTGTAGCTTCAGAGTATTCATCTGAGGTAACTGAGTTGTTTCATTCTATAATTAACTCTCATTAATGCGAGTTTTTTAAAATATTTTTGTTATACATATGTTTGTTGTAGAATGCTGAAGAACGTGGGGGGCTTTTTTCGGTGAGGTGGTTTAGGGTGGTGCTTGATGAGGCACATACCATAAAGTCTTCTAAAAGCCAAATTTCCATGGCAGCAGCCACCCTTATTGCTGATAGGCGATGGTGTCTTACGGGTACCCCTATCCAAGTATGATTTTTTTATTAATATAGTTTTTTGAAACCTTTGCCTAAACGAGTCATTTTAGTATAAGTCAAAACAGGTTTGGTACTTGGGTCAGGTTGATCGACAGATGTTTTTTTTCCCCAAATTTTTAAGTCTTATAAATAATTAATGCGTTACATATGATTAAAGCTACTATGTTATGAACATAGTGGATAATATATGCAGAGGCTACTCAATAGTTTAACCCTTTTCATTAAGGCTGCCCATATATTGGAACTATTTTATAGGATACTCTAGCATGTATCTGGTTCCATCTATTACCATCTTTGGCCTTAAACATCTTGGATGACAAAATATGTCTTCTTATATTTGATGGTGTAAAAAACTTGTTATAGGTTAAAATTGTTGTCTTTTCTAAAAAATTCACGGTGCTTAGTCATTTGAGAAGTTTTTGACTGGTTTTAGTATAAATGAATCAGATGCATACTTGGGTAGCCTTATGGGAAAAATGAATACTATGGTAGTTTCGTCTTAAAATAGTATGGTTTCTTAAGAAAACAATATTCGTTGTTTGCATTTCAGTACATGTTGTGATCTGTTTCTTTTCTAGCTGAAGTTTTAACTTTACTTACTTGACCCATTTACCTGTTTCCATGACAGTTTTCATCTCACCGTGTTAGGGAATTTGCTTCTTGATAAATCTTTTGCTGTTTGTGTGTGTGTGTGTGTTTTGTTTCTGGTTAGTGGTTATACCAGTTTTAAGGTCTTGTTAATGTTTTGGTTTTGTTTGATACTTGGTAGATGCTATGCCCATGTGTAATATGTTACTTATATGTGTATCTTTAATGTCTATTCCAGGTTATAACAATATAACTTTTATAATTTGTTCCAGATTTTCTGACATGTTTTTTTACAGAACAATTTGGAGGACCTTTTTAGTCTTCTTAGGTTCTTAAGGATTGAACCATGGGGAGGCTGGTCATGGTATGTTTTGGTTTCCTTTATTCATAAATATGTCTAATTTTATGTTACAAATTTGTTATACATATATTAAATAGTTTATGCTGCTAGCTTTAAACGTTCTCTCGAACTACATTTTAAATGCACAAAACCCATCTAAACCATTTATTCTAGTTTTTGGAATATTGGAGTATGAATGATATAATATAGTTTAAGTAATCATATCTGACATGTACATTTTTATTATGAAGTTCAATTTTTTAATCAAAAAGCATTTCAAGCCAACCAGCCAAACTTGATTCTAGTAGTCATGATACCTTTTTATTTTATTTAAATAGGTGGAACAAATTAATTCAGAAACCTTTCGAGGATGGTGATGAGAGGGGCTTAGGTTTGGTTCAGAACATTTTAAGGCCAATAATGCTCAGAAGAACTAAATTCAGCACTGACAAAGAAGGCAGGTAAGGAACTATAAGCATGATTTGTTTTTATTTATTGCCTTTAATTTTACTTTTTATTCTTTATGGAATATTCTTTTGATTTCTTTTATGGCAGGCCTATATTAGTTCTTCCACCTGCTGAGATGAAGGTAATATATTGTGAACAAACTGAAGCTGAAAGGGATTTTTATGATGCTCTATTTAAGAGATCCAAGGTATTATTATCAATTGGTAATATTTGTAGTCTTGATCATGCATCATGGCTTAACTCATATTCAATTCGGTTGTAATCTTTTAGGTGAAATTCGATCAATTTGTTGAGCAAGGGCGGGTTCTTCATAATTATGCTTCCATTTTGGAATTACTCTTGCGTCTTCGTCAATGCTGTGATCACCCTTTTCTTGTTATGAGGTAGGAAACAAACATTAAATGCTTTTGTCATTAATTCATATATTTCTTTATAAAAAGTGTTTATCCTATCAAAACATGAAAAAATATCATATATGTCCATTCCATAATAATTCAAATAATTCCAGTTATTTATAATTCTCTGTTTTACTGAATAAACAATTAGAAAATTAACATTACTATTCCCTTAAATGGGACGGACCCTCCCTGGACCCTGCGAAAACGCGGGAGCTCTTTGCAGCACCAGGTACGCCCTTTTTTTTTTTACTAGGAATCATCTAAGTATATAATGTTTTTTTTTTAATTTTAAATATGATCCTGTGAAGGGTTTTGTAAGTAACAAATTTAATTTTATTTACAATAAAAATGTGTGAAAATAAACCCATACTTATAACAGTATATTTTATTAATTAAGCAAATGTGTAAAGAATACTTTCTTTGTTTATTCAGTGAAACAGGCTTTTTAAGTGACTGGCACCATTTTTCATTACTATTATGTGTAAATATGATATCTAGTCTTTTGTAATTTATACAGTGTATGTATGTATGTGTGAAATTTTGAACTTTGAGAAGGATGTATATGAAGTTATCCATTTTCTACTTAATCTGTAAACTCACAATTTGTATTGCTGTGTTTAACCAATCTGTAATTCTTGATGAACAATGATTTTGACAGTCGAGGTGATGCTCAGGAGTTTTCAGACTTAGGTAAATTGGCAAAACATTTCCTTAAAGGTGGTAAGGAAACCATGGAAGAGGGTAAAGAAATGCCTTCTAAAGCTTATATACAGGAAGTTGTGAAAGAGTTGCAAAAGGGGGAACAGGGAGAATGTCCTATATGCCTTGAAGCTTTTGAAGATGCAGTTTTGACACCATGTGCTCACCGCTTATGCCGTGAATGTCTTTTATCAAGTTGGAGAAACTCTAATTCAGGCCTTTGTCCTGTTTGCAGGTATCTTTTATTATGAAGCTCACTTTTTTTTCGCTGCATAGACCATTACAATTATAAGTTTTTTAGACGTGGTATTGTGGTAATTCTCAACCCAGTTGGTCTTTATTATATCTTAAACGGGTTGAATTGGGTTGTGCTTATCCCAAACGGGTTGACCAGGTGACAGGTTGAAAGTCAAACAAAGTGTATTCATAATGCATACGTCTTGAATCGCTTTGTTAAGAAAGATGGTGGGTGTTTGGCATTGCGTTTAATAGTGATTATGTGGTGTTTACTGTGTAATAAAGGAAGTGGTAGTAGCAAAACGAGCTGTGTAAGACGCTATTTGAGTGTGCTTTTGTATGAAGTTGTGATGATCAGATAATAAGATGATCAGCTATGTTTTCTGGCAAGTACAGCCAGTTTAGCAACTGACATGTACAATGACTTCTAATGTAACCATGTAATCAAAATATGTTTTGCAGCAGGTGCTACTCAGCTAACTCTCAAAAACTGATTAATTTACTCTGCCCAAATCCCAATTACTACAAACTAATTACCTGCAACTTAAAAGCACAATAATTGTGTACAGTTTCAAAAGGCAATGCCACCCACCCACCTTGACTATCATTGTAATTATATATATTTTTAATTATCATTAGCTCATTAATTATCCATAATTGTTTTTCAGATATAGACCAAGAAAAGTGATTGCTGTTCAACACAACCTGACTGTCCTCATTTTAGATCTTACTAAAAAAAACCTGTTAAAACCCGAACCTGTTTTGGTTTACTTTCTCAACCACCCATTTTGCCATCTCTATTTTTGGGGCTGGGTTAGGTTGTTGGTCTTGTTTTTTTACCCATAATTTAACACAATTATGTTTATTTGGCAGAAAAACGGTGAGCAAGCAGGAACTAATTACAGCACCAACCGACAGTCGGTTTAGAGTTGATATTGAGAAAAATTGGGTGGAGTCATCAAAAGTTTCTGCATTGTTGTGTGAATTAGAAAGTTTTCGTTCAGCAGGATCCAAAAGCATCGTGTTTAGTCAGTGGACTGCCTTTCTAGACCTTTTACAGATTCCCCTTTCAAGGTAATCATCAAAGTTTTGAAATTTGTAAACTTTTATCCTTCAAAAAATAATTAGTTTTGGGGTTAATACCTGTAAAACATGTGTTCAGGAATAACATTTCGTTTGTTCGCCTGGATGGGACTCTAAATCAACAACAACGTGAAAAGGTCATAAAGCAGTTTTCAGAAGAAAGCGATATTCTGGTGAGTTGCTATAACAAAAAAAGGCATTAATTTCATATATGTTCTAAATTACATAATATCATATTTACTCATTTCATAGTATATAAAGTAAAATTGATTAATTATAACACTTTGAACAAACAATTCATTACTGTGAATTATCTCGCACATAATGTTGTCTTTGTTCTTTCAGTGAAACACACTGTCATATGTAACTGACTATTTTATTTACTATGAAATGGGTAACTATCATATTTCTAGTGTTATGAAATGGTAAATATGATATTATGAAATTTAGAAGGCTATATATAAAGGTCTAAACTTTTTGAAGGAATCATTGATGTATGCCATGTATCATGCATTTCAATGAATTGTGAGCTTTGTTAAGCTTCTTTTTTTACCATTCTCTTTTAATGTTTGTAGGTATTATTAATGTCATTGAAGGCTGGAGGAGTTGGAATCAACCTTACAGCAGCTTCTAATGCGTTCGTTATGGTACTCACTTATGCATTCTTCCTGTGTACATATTTATTGAACCAACATGATTAAAAGTTGGAAATTTGTTTTTAATTCTGGTTTTTATAATTTTTGTTTTAACATAGGATCCATGGTGGAATCCTGCTGTTGAGGAACAAGCTGTCATGCGCATCCACAGGATTGGACAAACAAAAAGTGTTTCAATCAAACGTTTTATCGTGAAGGTATATCTTAAATTTCAGTTTTATACACTTTTTTTAACACATGAAAGCTTGAAATAACATATGTTTGTGTTTTCAATTGATAACTGTAAAGTGTTTGACAAATACAAATCATTTAAGAAAGATGTAAACAAATAAACAAAAAAGTTATTTCTCGTAAATGCGAAATGGGGGTAAATAGATAATTTAGTTTGCCATTTGATATACTGTTTTGTTGCAGCTGGTATGAAACTCATTATCAATATTTTAAAACACGCATCTAAACATCACGTCATAAGTTTAGTTAGATTTTATCAACTTTTAAGACTGATTAAAAATGTAGGGTACGGTTGAGGAAAGAATGGAGGCTGTTCAAGCGCGTAAACAAAGGATGATTTCTGGGGCTTTAACAGACCAAGAGGTTCGAACAGCACGTATTGAGGAACTTAAGATGTTTTTTACTTGAACCCACCAATCGGGTCTGATCTGTTTCACATCGAGCAATCCGTTAGGGTCTAGACGCACCAATCATTCAGCTCTTGGTCAACTGTTGTTGACCTGGCATGGTTCGCTGACTTAGCACGCACACAAACAGACAAGCCTGGTAAGTGCAATTGTTAACTATTATACAAAGCGATTGTAATTTAGTTATAGTTTCGAAGATTAGTTCTGGTGTAATATTTACACCTCATCCTTGTTGGTTTTACATTGTGACATGGTTAAGATAAATGTAATTCTTGATAATTTTGAAGTAAAAGTTGCTTTTATGATCCACTAAGATGTTATCAACTCATATTGTGGGTTCTCTTTCTTCATATAAGATGGTTCATATGTTCATACATAATGTTTGTGATTGTGTTGTACTTTTTTCATCTTACATTAAAGTCGTCAAATTGAGGTTGTGTGGTTTGATTGAACTTGTGTATGGCCATGGTTTTCTGTTGCTCGTTTTACAATGATGGTTGAAGCAATAACCTGGAGCATCTTATCTTACTATAACAATTGTCATTGTAACCTTGAGCACCAAAAAACCATAGTCATGCTTGAATCTAACCAAAACACTTGGTGACGCTTTGATGCTTGAACGTAAGATTAAGAAAAACACCTAAGCACAACATCAAAGGGAAAAACCCGAATGCTTTAATCATTGTATTACTAACCCCAAAAAGGCAACATTGAGGCTGTTGTTGATAAGATCACAAACAAACATACATACCCAGTATCTTTCACTTAAAAGCAGGGTTTGGAAGCGGTAGATGTTGGTGAGTCTTTCCTCTATCTAGAGAGATAGAAAGACTGCTAGATCACAAATATCCATCTTTAAATCACTCTGGAAAACACATCTTTTGTTTGGCGCTCATCGGATAAAATAACGCTTATTCAAGAACTTTGTTGGTTGGTTGAAAGTAAACATACAAAAGCAAACTAAGATAAAATGGTTATTTTCGTATTCCAATCGTTTTAGATGTTGGTCATCATAACAAACCATCTTGCAACCCATGGTTTATCATTACGGTTAATGAAGTTCGTAACATGACCGCCTTGAATTCATTACCAAATACTCAGGAAGTGGTGACACTAATAAATGTTATTGTGCTTATGGTGTAACAAACAAAAAACCATTTAAACGTCTACTCCTCGTGGTGCAAGCGTTTACACACGAGATTTAAGGGTTTTGATAATCTCTGAACTAGTAAGTGCTAATAGGGGTAAAATTGGTATATATTTCATTCAACATGTTTTAATCGCTTAATGGTTAAAAAGCAAACTGAACCATTAAGATATATTCTTTTAACGAACCAAACGTAAATGTTGACCGGTTCAAAGGTAGCATATGAATGAAATCATTAAAAAACTACCAAACAATTCCTTAGTTTAAAAAAATAATGTGGTTTTCATAGTTTGAGGAGGCAAGACGAATAAGTTTATGAACATGGTTGACAAATTGGATGGAAATTGTGTATCGCGTCTGACCTAAATAATCAAAAACAAAAATTACCATATTAAGTACATATATGGTTTGCTCCTAGGAAATTTATGGTATGGTATTGATAGTTTTTATGTCACACTTGTAGTAACTATTATCACTCTTTAAACTAAAACCAAACCGTAATAGTGAGTTGGTCTTGATTTTGTTTTGTGATATGGGTTTATTTAACCTTTATAATAAAAAAATAAATTTAAAGAACTTAAAATAAGTTTTATAAAATTTTTAAAAAAGTATAAATTTACACTATTACAATTTAAAAAGAATGGATGTTTGTCGCAGTTTTACCTACATTTTTTAACGGTAACTTTACATATTATAATTCAAGTTTCCTACGTGTTTCACTGAAATCAATAATTTTTTTTCCTTCTAAAGTCACTTATTTTTGCTAGATGTTTCAATCATATATAATGTTTTTATAAAATGTTTAATTTTTTAACAATTAAGTGAGACAAATATAATTATATGCATTCTGATTGCTGCTTCGTGATTATTCTTTCCATTTCTATTTTACTTCTAACAATTATAAACCTTACTTATTGTTTTGTAAAAAGAAATTTATTTCAAGTTAAACGTAAAAAAAAAATCACTTATTTGTAAACAAGGTTCACATATTTTTTTATCTCACTCTTTTAATAAACGTAAACATTTAAAAAGTATGACATAAGATTGGGTAAACTTTTCCTTTTTTCAAAAACTTCAAAAAATAATTATAAATTTCAAAATCCTTTTACTGGTGGCTGTGGGGTTCGAACCCACGCGCACTTATGTGCAGAAGATCTTAAGTCTTCCCCCTTAACCTCTCGGGCAAACCACCTTTTTATTAATTACTTTTATTTTTAAATCTAAATAAAAAACGAACACACTTAAATACCCAAATAGAAGTATCCAGAAACTCATAATCAATTAATCATCATATATATCATCTCCTTCATCATCTCCCTCTGCACACAACAAATCAAAACCCTAGATCCATCACCACAGAACAAACGAACAACACTCTAACATCCTCTGCATTGATATCTTCACAAATGGCGGAGCATTTAGCGTCAATTTTTGGTACCGAAAAGGACAGAGTCAACTGTCCGTTTTACTTTAAGATTGGAGCTTGTAGGCATGGCGATCGCTGCTCAAGGCTCCACACGAAGCCGAGTGTTAGCCCTACATTGTTGCTGTCGAACATGTACCAGAGACCTGATATGATCACTCCTGGCGTTGA
>BJCO01807930.1:856-13045 GCA_018326465.1 Flaveria floridana
TTCAGTGATCTAGAACACCGGTGATACGTAAGAAAATAAGATTTACAAGCGATGGAGGATGATGCAAGAGATAGACAACGTTTAGCCGGAGAGATGCCTTCAAAACTGAAGCGGAGGTGGAAGAAGATAATAGGCAAATTAAGGTTGGGGGAGACGAATGTGAAAAGGGAAGGGAGGACTTGTTTTATTTCTAGAAGACCCGAATTTACAACAGAACCCGAAAAAGATCCGCGTCCAAATATGAGCGGGAAATGAAAAAAAAAGTGATTGATAGGCTGACACGTGGCTGAGACATGGGTTAAGAAATTGACATGTGACACCAAAAACCTTGGTTTATTAGATAGGATAGATTTCTTATTCTTATAACAAATAACACAATAAATGCCATGCTTCTATTGTTTAACTATGGAAAAGGAAACGAAAAATGAAGCAACAAAATAGAGTTAAGGTCTTTGTTTCGAACTTTGGTGGTAGGTGTGAAGCTGGAGCGCCCTAAACACCGAGGCTTGTTATCACATCATAATGATCTTTATTTAACATAAACTTAAATCTGAAAAAAAGTAAAAAAACTATGCAGCAAACACACATACACTTTGGTAGACTCGTTGTACACAATTACTATAGAAACTGACTTTGAAGTTTAATATATAGTATAATGGCTCATGTACTTAGGCTTTACGATATACATTCCAATCCGGGACGTTACCGGTGATGTGGCCCTTAACGAGCATTAAACACTACTCTCGCCCGGTAACGCATTAATAGGGTGAAAGGAGAAGATGATTGTTGCTTTAGAGGGTGAGGGGGGTAATATTAAAGTTTGAAAAAAAATATGTTATTGTGTGAAGAATGTAAAGTTAGTGACGCCTAAGTGAAGTTGAAATTTTAGACCACACCTCATAATATTAACACCGAGTTAAAAATGTATGGAAGATAGAAATGTGAAAGACAAAAACACGGGTTGAGAAGATTCAGATGACCGTTTTGCAAGGCAATACTTAAGTAATTAATTAATCACAAACAATGGTTGAAGGAAATTGCATGTGTAGTTTCTCGAGCGTATGTATATGTTATAGTTGTCACTGTCAAATAAAATTTTTTTTTGAACAACAAAATTTTATTAAAACACCAAGGATACAACCAAGAGCCATCTAACAAGATGCTGGAGGCCAAAGACCAATTAATTATTATATTATCAACATTAAAAGTTTTCGAATCCTTCCAAATAAACCTTTTGAGCTTCGCCCGGCTACTACTTAAAGAAATCCAAGCATAGCAATTAATCTTCTATAATCTTGGAAACGAGGACGTACCTCTTTGTTGTTAAATAATTAAGCCAGCCCTTTTCTATTCCATCAAGGCAACTTTTCGATAACATCGATTTCCATTTCAACGTCGATCTCATCATCCGGCCTCCTCGTATATGCATGATAGATATATATATATATATATATATATATATTATCCCTAGCTCCCTGTGTGTCTATTTATCTTCAAATTCAGGTTAACTAACAGGTGATGAAGTTTCAGTTCCATTATATTGTGGATGACTTTGTTCAACAAGGGTAGGTACCGTACTATACCCTGCTGCTGTATATATGCATTGTCATGCATGCATTCATTCATTCGCATCTTCCGTCAGCTGCCTTTTCATTTTCAACAACTAATCTGTCTTCTAATTCATACATGCTGTTATTCAATTGCAGGGCCAGCATATTATAACATATTATATTGATATTGATTTGAGATGGCCGTGGAAAGGATCAGGTATCCTGTTATCAGTCAACTCTGCCATGGGCGCTACATAATTCTGGAGGCACACAGATATGCATACTTCATGTTCACCAGCCTGCACTCAAGATCCCCTTCAGTATTAATCAGTTCCTGATCGATTAACTTCATCTTTCATATCTTCCTTCCTCACCTGACTTCATCCTCTTATCTCTTCTCTAATTTTTCATTTCCAGTGGGCACAAGATTTCCAGTTAACCAACTTGAAGCACATCAAGTCACCGCCTACCATGAACTAGAGAGGCAACAAATGCTTCTACTTCTCAACAAGCATAAGCACATATGTCACATATCAGGGGTACGTACTTACTCTATATGAGTAACATCATGTCTGTTCGTTTGTTTACTTTATTTCATTTCTAATGGAAAATCTAGCTAAAACAGATCGAAATACCTAAAACACTTCATAAAGCCCTCCTAAACTCTAATATGATTTTGTTAACCATATCCGACTCACTAATTTTTCACATGATAATAACATAATCTGAAAAACAAGTGTCTTCTGTGTTTCCTCCCTCTGACCTGCCCCCACTATTAGTGAACATTTTATTTGGACAACATGAAACCACCCTGCTTTATGATACCTTAATTTACTTAGGTGGGTGCGGAGGTGGTATATATCGAAAAAGATTCAATTGAGAAAGGTATTGTTGAATTCATACTTCAGCATAATGTCAGAAGACTTGTCATGGGAGCAGCTGAGGATAAACAATATTCAAGGTAACTCATAAAGAAGCTTCACACCTGGAATTTCCATTACATGATTATAAATGAACTAGGACATTTATTTGCTTTTCGTACCTTGAAAATATAGGAAAATGGTAGACCTCAAGTCCAGGAAAGCCATCTATGTGCGTCTACAAGCAACTCCTTCCTGCCAGATTCAGTTCATATGCAAAGGAAACATCATTTTCACTAGGTTTGTCTAACTATCTACTCTTACGTGTCGCATGCTGCATGTAGGCAGGTGGCAATGTGGCATGTATAGTGTGTGTGTCTGGATAGGTGGGGGTCCAAGGATTTCTGATTGCTTTTTGAAAGTAAATTATGTGATATGGAATTATCATAATCGTGAGTGGGCCTACTTGTTGCTTGTGTGAGTGGGAGATAGTGTCTGGATGCGTTTGTGTGCGTGAGTACACATGCGTGAGTGGATGCGTTTGTGTGCGTGAGTACACATGCGTGAGTGGGCCTACTTGTTGCTTGTGTGAGTGGGCACACACATGCATATGTGAGCGTGTGTGGCCACGGGTGTGCGTATGTGAGCGTGTGTGGGCACATGCATGTTCGTGCATAGCATATGTATACACCCAAGGTCCAAAACCATGAAAGTGAAGGCAAACTACATATCAAAAGAATAACAGCTTAATGACATTTTGTTGAGGGAAAAACATATAATCTAACACAGGCAAGATCATTTTCGTACTGCGTACCACAGAAATAATATAGATAAGTATCCTTAAATAAATATGATATGCAAACTTCAAGAGTTGTACTGCACTATCGTATTAAGCTTAGGTAAATCAAAGTTTAGTTAAATTGTTCACCCTTGGGTACCTATAGGCAAAAAAAATGGTTAGAAGTTTAATTGAATCTATGTAGAAACTAACAATTATACCTTATAAGTGCAGGCAGGGCAGGTTAATTGGACCTGGTGCGCCAATTTCACCTTTGTCACTCCCACCATTTACAAATTCTGAATTTGATCAGTATTCTCTAAGGTCAAGATCTGTTAGTGAAGTACATAATATTATATTACAGCCCAATGGTCCAACTAGAGATTACAATAGATCGAGTTATGTCTGACAATCGTGGGACCCGCATATCTACCTTTCCATTACCATATTTCAATGCTGAGGCAACTCCTGCCAGTAGGTTAAGTTCAGCAGGGGCGTCAGATGAATGGAATAGGATTTCACAAAGAAGTCCTTCCACTGGTTCAAGATTGTCATGTTCTAGTGATGTGGTGGATGATTCAACAGGAAGGACACCGTATGCAGTAATTGAAGGTAGTGAAGTTGAATCGGACAATGGTGCACCGCGTGGCTTTAAACATATCATTCAAACTTCCTCACCTTCTAGTGTCATAGTATGTGAAAGATAATCTCTTTGCTATTTATTCATGTTATGTTATATCAACATGTTAGGACTTGGTTATTAAAAAAGAGTTTATATAAAATTATAGCAGGAAAGAGGTATAAATGATGAGCTGCATGATCAGCTTGTAGAAGCCATGGCCGACGCAGACAATTCCAAACGAGATGCATTTGAAGAGTCTATTAGACGCAGGAAAGCAGAAAAAGATGCCATTGAGGCTAAACGCAGGGTAAACTTAAAGTTCTCGTTCCTAAATAATTTTCTTCTTGTTAAAAATGGGTCCACATGTTGACATAGTTCTGGTTATATTTTAATGCATGCAACTTCCTAAATCATTTTGTCACACCCCCTTTTCATAGGGTTAACATGACCGATTAATACCAAACTTACAGCGAAAATTAAATATATATTCCACAGGATCAAAAGATTCTTACAAGTAACTAATACATTACCGTAATACTTGTTAAGGAAATAACTTAAGTCAACAAAAGCATGACTAAACCACTAGTACAAAATTCTTTAGCTGATTAGTCTTCTAGCCATTCCCATCTTTCTTGTTCTAGAAATTTATCTCTAATGTTCACCTGTAATACATGCTTAAAAAGGAACGTCAGTTTATGCCGGTGAGTACATGTAACATATAACTTTATCAAAACAGTTTCAAACATATCTTGAAATGTAAAAGTACATGCATATAAATCATTTCAACTCTATCAATCTATTAATACAAGATTTAGACCATATATACTTATCCAGCTTTTATATACATACAAGTATAAATTTGAAGTTTAGCGCCCTAAAGCGAATATAAACGGTACCGGTTATACGTATATATGTCCCGAGTCATTTATATGATTTTTACACTGCAAACTTCACTTCAATCAAGACTTTAATGCATTTCAAACAATTACACTTTATTGACAATCATGTATCACGGTTTTTAAAAATGTTAACATGACTCACCTTAGCTCGACATATTTGTTTTTTCGGTAGTGTCTCAGTTTCTCAAATGTTGTCCACTCATAAGGTTAATCCTATAACATAATGATTATATTTATCCTTAGTTTCTAGAATACATATAACTTAGGAAACTCTTGATTCCTTGTGTTAAGATTACTTACCAACCATGACACGCGTACAAACTAAGGAAATTGGTTTGATTATCTTCTGTATAGAATGGATAAACACTCCTTAACATTCTGTTCTTCCAAATTATAACCTAAAAAATTCATAATTTAGTTTAGACTATGATATCTCACAAAACTTAATATCTTATAATTATAAATTTTCTAAGTTTAAATTAATGTTACCAGGATATAGAGACCAGAAATTTGTAGCTGCTATATCTTCCTTTTGTGCTTGATCGATAAACACACCAAAACCACAAATTTTGTGGTTTAAATTCTCATGTAGCTTCAATTAGCATCCACTCTTGATTCTGATTTTTGATGGAATAATTAGCAAATAAAGTGATTATATAGGTGATTGAGGAACACAACATGTGTCTCCACAGCTTTGAATAATGTTACTTAGGTTTGAAAGGTGTCAATTAGTGGCATCTTTAATTTGATGTGCCGGAACTTTTAGGCTTTAATAGAATGATAAATCTGACCCTTGTATAATTGTTGTTATACTTCTAAACCCTTTTAACTTCATTTTGGGTATTACAATTCTACTCCCCTTAAAATAAATTTCGTCCTCAAAATTCTTCTTATGATTCAAAAAAATGAGGATACTTTTCCTTCATCTCGTCTTCTCGTTCCCAAGTGATATCAGGTCCTCTACGAGAGTTCCACAGAACTTTCACCAATGGTAATTGACTTTTCCTTAATTTCTTGATTTGACGGTCGATTATTTGCAAAGGTTCTTCAATAAAATTTAACTTTCATTAATGCGTACTTCATCAAGTGGTATGATTAATGATTGGCTTTATTCTTTCTTTTCTACTTAAAACATCCGCAACTATGTTTGCCTTGCCCGGATGATACCGGATTTTACAATCATAGTCATTCAATAACTCCATCCATCTCCTTTGTCTCATATTCAACATTTTCTACTCAGAAATATACGTTAGACTCTTATGGTTAGTGTAAATTATATATTTGGTACCATAAAGATAATGCCTTCAAATTTTTAAAGCGAAAACTGCAGCGGTGTAATTCCTTTCATGAATTTTTAACTGTCGAGAAGCATATGCAATTACTTTGTTTCTTTGCATTAAAACACACCCAAGACCATAATATGAAGCATCATATAAAACTACAAAATCTTTAGTACTTTCTGGTAGAGACAAGATTGGAGCCTTACTAAGGTTTTCTTTTAGTGTTTGGAAGGCTTCTTCTTGTTTGGCTCCCCATACAACTTTTGTTGATTTTTGAGTCAAAATTATCAAAGGTGTTGCAATCTTTGAGAAATCCTGGATGAATCTTCTGTAGTATCCAGCCAATCCAAGAAATCTACGCACTTCAGTGAGGGTTTGTGGAATTTCCCATTTCATCACGGCCTCGACTTTAGCAGGATCGACTTGTATACCTTGTTCATTAACTATATGCCCGAGAAATTGTACTTCTCTCATCCAAAAGTCACATTTGGAAAATTTTGCGTAAAGCTTCTCGCTCCTTAACAATTCAAGAATTAGTCGAAGATGGCATTCATGATCTTCTTTACTTTTTGAGTAGATTTAGATATCATTAATAAAGACTGTTACAAATATATCTAAATACGGTTTGCAAACACGGTCAATCAAATCCATAAATACGGCCAGTCCATTTGTTCATCCGAATGGCATAACAAGGAATTCATAATGACCGTACTTTGTTCTAAAAGCCGTCTTAGTAATCTCCTTTTCCTGTACTTTTAACTGGTAATATACTGACCACAGATCTATTTTTGAGAAATGACTCGATCCTTGGAGCTGATCAAATAAATCATCCATTCTTGGTAACGGATATCTATTCTTCACAGTGACTTTGTTCAAGTCTCTGTAATCAATGCACATCCGCATTGTTCCATCTTTCTTTTTAACAAATAGTATAGGAGCTCCCCAAGGTGACGAGCTAGGTCAAATAAAACCTTTATCTAACATTCCTTGTAATTGTTTCATTAATTCTTGCATTTTAGATGGTGCAAGACGATAAGGAGACTTTTCTTTGGGTGTGTTTCTCGGGTGTATGTCAATCCTGTACTCTACCTGTTTGTCAGGTGGTATCCCTGGAAGATCTTCTGGAAACACTTCTGGATATTCAGCCACTATAGGAACTTCTTCTAGTTTCTTTACTTTCTTAGCCTTTATAGCATATGCAAGATAAGCAACATACCCTTTTCTCAAACACTTGTTTGCTTTTATTACGGAGATGATGCTTATGGGGTTTTCTGACTTCTCTCCATCATTTTCCTGTTTGGAGTTTGGATTTTGATTAATTTCTTATCACATATGATTTGTGCTCGATTAGTAGATAACCAATCCATTCCTGCATTATATCAAAACCTCCCAACTCCATGGGCACAATTCTGTATATTATCGTCTAAGTTAATTGTGCTATCCTTAATTACTTCAGAAATTTTTATTTCATTCCCATCAGCTAATTCCACTATATAGGCATTACTTATCTTTTGAGTTTCTTTATTTAAGAAAGGCCTAAAGTTTGTGGATACAAAACTTCTATTTGTTCCCGAATCAAATAACACATTAGCATATATGTTATTGATGAGAAACGTACCCGTGACTATATGGGGGTCCTTTCGTGCTTCCTCTGCATTCATCACATAAGCACGCCCTTTGGCTTTGTTGGTTTCTCCAATTTTGTTGGTTTTTAACTTCGGGAAGTTGGTTCGAAGATGATTGGCATCACCACATTCAAAACATCTTTTTGTTTCTGTATAGTCTTTGGTTTTGTTTTCTTGCAATTTCTACATTGTGCAAATTGACATTCTCCCAAATGCATCTTACCACATATTTTACACTTGGTTTTGTTTTCATGAAATCTTTTGTTTTTATTTCCAGATTCAGATTTCTTTCCTTCTTTCACATCATCCCACTTTCTTTTCGATTCACTGTCAGCATTTTGTCAGAATATATCAGCTGCCATAACCGCACCGGCTTCTACGGTTGCGACAAAAGTCTTGGGGGATCTCTGGATTTTATGAATATGCGAAATTCTGGTGTCAGCCCCAAATGAATCAACTTATCCTCTTTTCCTTAGGAGTTACAATATGAGGAACCAACCTAGACATTTCATTAAACTTTGTCACATATTCACGATAAGTCAACTTTCCCAGTTCTAATTTTAAGAATTCTCATTCAATCTTTTCTAATTTACTTACAGGATAGAATTGTTCCATCACCAATTGTTTAAGTTCTTCCCATGTTAGCTTGCTTACTGTGTTGTTTCCTTTTGTCTGCAAAATGACATCCCACCAATACAACGCTTCAGATTTAAATGAGTGAACCGCAAATGTAACTTTGTCTTTTTCAGTACAGTCACTAATGTCAAGAATGGATTCCATTTCTCTTAGCGATTTACAAGCAGCAATGACATCTTGTTTACCATCAAATGTCGGCGGTTTACAAGAATTGAAAGTTTTGTATGAGCATCTTTCTTACTTTTGTTTTCAGCTTCTTTCTTTTCGGGAATTTTTTCTCTAACTTTATCTGAAATAGACGAGGAACTTCTTTCTTTCTCGCCTTCTTTTGTAGCTAATGCTTTAGCGACCTCAGCAGCAATCAAGTTTCTAATTGCTTCCTCATCTATGTTTATTCTACTATTACTACCATGAGATCCATGTTATGTGGAAGAGTTAGAATGTCGAGAAGAGTGAGATGCACTTCTATTGCTTCTTTCAGACATCTTTCTGTAATAATATATTTATTTTGAACTTAACTAAATTGAATCACGTTACTTAAGTATAAGTAGTATATCTAATGGAATGTTAGAATTATCTTTTCCTATTATCCTTTTTCTTAAATATAAATTAAATACTATTCTTATTGTAGTTAATTCTTAATCAGAGTCTTCGAGTCTTAAAATTCTATTGGTTAGAGCTTAGGTATTCTATCTCATACCTAATTCGCTAAAACCTTAGGCATTGATACCAACCTGTCACACCCCATTTTTCATAGGGCTAACGTGACCGATTAATACCAAACTTACTGTAGAAACTAAATATATATTCCACGAGATCAAAAGATTCTTACAAGTAACTAATACATTACCGTAATACTTGTTAAGGAAATAACTTAAGTTAACAAAAGCATGACTAAACCACTAGTACAAAATTCTTTAGCTGATTAGTCTTCTAGCCATTCCCATCCTTCTTGTTCTAGAAATTTCTTTCTAATGTTTACCTGTAATACATACTTAAAAAGGAATGTCAGTTTATGCCGGTGAGTACATGTAACATATAACTTTATCAAAATAGTTTCAAACATATCTTGAAATGTAAAAGTACATGCATATAAATCATTTCAACTCTATCAAGATATTAATACAAGATTTAGACCATATATACTTATCCAGCTTCTATATACATACAGGTATAAATCTAAAGTTTAGCGCCCTAACGCGCATATAAACGGTACCGATTATACATATATATGTCTCGAGTCATTTATATGATTTTTACACTGCAAACTTCACTTCAATAAAGACTTTAATGCATTTCAAAGAATTACACTTTATTGACAAGCATGTATCACAGTTTTTAAAAATGTTAACATGACTTACCTTAGCTCGACATATTCGGTTTTTCGGTGGTGTCTCAGTTTCTCAAATGTTGTCCACTTATCAGGTTAAACCTATAACATAATGATTATATTTATCCTTAGTTTCTAGAATACATATAACTCAGGAAACTCTTGATTCCTTGTGTTAAGATGATTTACCAACCATGACACGCGTACAAACTAGGAAATTGGTTTGATTATCTTCTGTATAGAATGGATAAACACTCCTTACCCTTCTATTCTTCCAAATTATAACCTAAAAATCCATAATTCATCTAGTTTAGACTATGATATGTCACAAAACTTAATATCTTATAGATATAAACTTTCTAAGTTCAAATTAATCTTACTAGGATATAGAGACTAGAAATTTATAACTGCTATGTCTTCCTTTTGTTTTTGACCGATAAACACACCAAAACCACAAATTTTGTGGTTAAATTCTCTTATAGATTCAATTAGCATCCACTCATTTGATTATGATTTTTGATCGAATAATTAGTAAATTAAGTGATTATATAGGTGATTGAGGAACACAACATGTGTCTCCATAGCTTTGAGTAGTGTTACTTAGGTTTGAAAGGTGTCAATTAGTGGCATCTTTAATTTGATGTGCTGGAACTTTTAGGCTTTAATAGAATGACAAATCTAACCCTTGTATAATTTTTATTATACTTCTAAACCCCTTTAACTTCATTTTGGGTATTACACATTTTACTTAGAAAATCATCTTATTTGTTGTAAAATCGGAATAAAATCGACAATCAAGAACACACAAGAACTACAAAGAATACGTGTTTATTGAATCAATCGAATTCAAGAATCAGAAGAAACTGGAATTAAGAAGATTTTAGTGTGTTCTTAACTCTAATCCCACCGATTCCTTATATACTAATCAGATCTAACCGAAAATAACAAACTAAAAACAAACTTGACACTTTACACCCATACACTATTCCTGCGGAAACAATTACACCCTTATACTATTACTGCGGAAGCAATACACATAAACTATTCCTCCTGCGAAAACACTTCTTCTTCCGTAGAAAACAATTCTTCTTCCATAGTTCTGAACTTGAACTTCCGAGCTTCCGAAGCACTCATCAACTAAATCATATTAAACAAATATGATTCTAATCAACAAATTGGTCTTCATTTTCTTCACATTCTCCACCTTGAAGCCAATTTGACTTCAAGTAACACCCAATGATTTCAAGTAGAAATCAAACTTCGAAATTGGTAAACCTTTAGTAAATGCATCAGCGGGATTGAGACTTGTATCAATACCTTCCACCTTAACTTCACCAGAGTTCACTATCTCTCTGATGAAATGAAACTTCACCCTCACATGCTTGGTCCTTTCATGATATCTGCTGTTCTTTGACAACTGTACATCACCTTGATTATCACAATAAACCACAACATCTAACAATTCTACTCCCAAGTCTTCAACAAACCCTTTTAGCCATATTGCCTCCTTAACTCCTTCAGTTAAGGCAATGTACTCTGCCTCTGTAGTAGACAAAGATACTACACGCTGCAACTGAGCCTTCCAGCTGACTGTATTCCCCATAACTTTGAACACATAACCAGTTATGGATCTACTCTTGTCTAAATCCTTAGCAAAATCTGAATCAACATAACTAATCACCTTGTTTTGTTGATCCTTATCAGCACATCCAAACACCAAGCCATGACCTTGAGTACCTTTAAGATACCTAAGTATCCACTTCACAGCTTCCCAGTGTTTCTTTCCAGGATTAGACAAATACCTGCTAACTAAACTAGCAGCATAGCCAAGATCAGGTCTTGTACATACCATCAAATACATGATACTTCCCACTATATTTGCATATGGAACTCTTTCCATATATCTCCTTTCTTCATCAGTAACAGGAGAATCTTTACTTGAAAGATTGAAATGAGCAGCCAATGGAGTATTAACAGGCTTACAACCCTCCATTGCATAATTCGATAAGATTTTCTGCACATAAGACTCTTGAGATAATTTCAACACCTTATTACCCTTGTCCCTATGTATATGCATCCCCAAAATCTTCTTAGCATCACCTAAATCCTTCATTTCAAACTCTTTCATCAACTGACTTTTAATATCATCAATCTCCCTTTGATCACTGCAAGCTACCAACATATCATCTACATACAACAATAGGTATAAGAACTTCCCCTTGTTGTATTCCTTGTGATAAACACAAGAATCATAAGCACTTCTTGAGAAACCACATTTGATGATATAGTCATCAAACCTCTTGTACCACTGCCTAGGAGATTGCTTCAAGCCATACAGAGATCTATTCAGCAAGCACACCTTTTCCTCACTACCTTTTACTTCATACCCCTTAGGCTGACTCATATGAATCTTTTCTTCCAAATTCCCATGTAAAAATGCAGTCTTTACATCTAATTGCTGCAACTCCAAGTCTAAAGCAGCAGTCAAACTCAAAATAACCCGGATAGATGAATGTTTTACCACAGGAGAATAAATCTTATTGTAGTCAATACCAGCCTTTTGTGTGAATCCCTTTGTAACTAACCTTGCTTTAAATCTAGGACCATCA
>BJCO01807931.1:0-12040 GCA_018326465.1 Flaveria floridana
TGAAAACCGTGAAAACCACTACTATCCAATCACATAATTTATAATTGATTTAATTTTTTGATTGTTTAAAGTATATTTGAGTAAACTTTAACCTTATTTTTGAGGTCATTATTTATTTTTTAATTTAAACTCCAAGGTTGACGATGATAATGAATCGAGTTACGTATACGTAACTTGTATGAGTTAGATGTACGTAGCTCTTAATTGTACACTTGGTAACACGTACTTACATATACATAACCCTTACATATATGTATTTATTAGTTATACACTTTGTAATACGTACTTACATATATGTAACCTCTGGTTTTCATGGTTTTCAATTATAAACATGGTTTTCCTTTGATCCCTCCCCTATGTATGTATGTATATATATATATATATGTATATATATATATATGGAGAGAGAGAGAGGGAGGTAGTGGGCGGTTGGGTGTTGTGTGTTGATGGTGGCAGCCGGTGAGTTGCACACACAAATATATAAAATACAGAGATAAAATAAAGGGTGGATGTGAGATGAGTTGGTTTTATAGTTATCCATAAATAAAACAATAGTAAAGACATTTTGATCATTTAACTTAAAACTAAAAAAAAATTCTAACCCTAGAAAATTAGACTTAACCGGTTATGACCCGACAACACAAAATAAACATAGGTGTTCAAGATTTGGCAAAGCTCAGGGACTTGAGTGTTAAAGATACTTGTCAAACAGGAAAAAAGAACAAACGCTGATCTATGTTCGATTCACGGGGAATGAGGGCGCAACTTCATCTATAGTTATTATCGTTTGTATCATTTATCTGTATGGAGCTATGATTTCACCAGCATATTATCTAAATTCAGCGTTGAATGTCACATCTTTCCTCTGGTAATTTCGGACTTCATCGTTGTTCGATCGCCACGAGGTAATTTATCGGCATCACCATGAAATCATGGTCTTATTGAGTTAAAATTTGCGTTATATTTTGTTAGATCGATTTCTATAGCTGTTATTACAATTGCAGTGATCGTAGGTACACTGATTGCACTTGTATTCGCGAATTTCGAGATAATTTGTGTTAGGTTTCTGTTTTAGATTTCAGGTGTTTGTGATAAGAGTTTGTTGTAGTAGAATTTAGTGATTGAGATGCTTAGAGTGAACTTAATTAGTAGGATATTGATGAACTAAGATTACTTAAAACCTATTTCACATTCCAATTGGTTGGTATTCATCTGCTTTCTAAAATAATTATTTCCTAGTTTTCTGTTATTTAGATATAAGTAAGATTACTTGATACTATTCTTATGCAAAAAGAATAATGAAAATGCTTACCTTCTCAACTACCAAGCTTCACTTTTTAGCATACACCGGTAAGGCGCTAACCATTGCACCTAGTTGCAATCATTGGTAAAACTGAAACTTGGTTGCGTTTGTAAACCATTTTCTGTGTGATCTATATATTTATGTTCCCTTTGGCGAGTAGTTTTACGTATTTTAAATAAAAAGATACTTTAGCTAACCTTTATATTTAATCTTGTTTTAGACTGTAGGTTCTTTCCCTCAGGAGTATGAACCATGATGCTGTCAAAAACACCTAAAGCAGGTTCATTATGAGATAATGGAATCACATGGTTAGCTCCTCGCCTCCTCCAACGTTTTTCCAGTTGTATTGTGACCTTTATTAGCTTTGTTATTCTCTACTACTAGTTTTATTAATAATCAAGGATTCAAGTCATGTTTGCTTTATTGTATTTATTGGATTCACATACTTTATATCAGTTACAACTGGCGGATTGCGGAATACATCAGTGGTGGTTCTTACACTTGAGACCAGTGAAGTATACATTGTTGTTAGCTTGTGTTCAAGGACCGACACACAAGTCATTTACATTGATCCAACAAGTGGGTCCCTTCAACATGACAGAAAGCTAGGATATGATGTTTTTCACACCCAAGATGAAGCACTAAACTACATTACCGATGGTTCAAAATCAGTTTCCAAGAGTACCGTTTATGCAAAAGCTATATTGGGTTATGTTGTACTTGGGAGCATTGCATTGCTGCTTGTTGCAACAAAATTAACCGCTAGCATTCCATATTTGCCAGGTGGAGGGTGTGTATACACCATTAGTGAGAGTAAATGGATCAAAATATTACTTCAAAACCCTCAACCACAAGGGAAAGGAGAAATAAAGAATATTCAAGAATTGACTGAACTTGAGATTGATGGAAAACACTATTTTTGTGAGACAAGAGATATTACTCGCCCCTTTCCTAGTCGTTATTCCTTACACAATCCTGATGATGAATTTGTTTGGAATGGATGGTTATCGTTTGCTTTTAGAAGGATTGGTCTGGAGCATCACTGTGTCATTTTGTTGCAGGTATCTATTTAATTACATTCATTCCCTTATCTTTAGTTGGGTTTTTCTTCTTGAGAGATAAAAATGCTCTCTTAGACAAGACAAACTCATCTCTTATATAAGTTGTTATCTTGGAACACAATATATAGATATATATGTGTGTGTGTGTTTGTAACAGTAATAAATAATCCATTCCTTAATGACATAACCCTGATCATCAATGGATTAAATGCATGAAAATGTATCCAACTTTCCACCTATTATTATTGTATGTATTCTATTTAATTACATACATTCCCTCATCACTAGTTGCTTTTTTCTTCTTGAGAGATCAAAAAGGCCTCCTGAGAAAAGACAACCTCATATCTGTTATATAAATTGCTATCTTGGAATGCAAATGATATATATGTGTAATAGTAATAAATTATACATTCCTTAATGGCACAACCCTAGATTGTCAATGGGTTAAATGCATGAATATGTATCCAACTTTCCACCTATTATTATTGTATGTATTAGACTTTAAAAGATATAACGGACTTTCAAAATTTATCTTTTGACACAAAGGTGTGAGGTTGGATACATTCCTATTCAGAGAATTTTAAAAGTTGGCTACATTTAAAGTTAAGTATAAAAGTCTAATACACAAAACAAGTATTAAGCTGGATACATTTTGATCCTCTTAACCTCGATCAATTTAACGTGCATTGTACACTTTTATATTCCATGCAATTAAGAAGTTGATCCTTTCACAAGGGCTAATTGCATAAACAAGTAACCAACTTTGGTCAACTTAATATCCAGGTAACATGGTATTTCCCATTCATTAAAGGTTATAAGTTTCAAGTTTTTACTATTTGGGATGATTGATAAAACTTTATGCAGATGCGGAAAAGATTCAAAATGAATAAAACTTAAAGTGGTTTGTCATATGCTAGAAGATATCAAATGGTGGTTTCCAATATAAGAATATATTGAAGTTCCTTACCTTAATATAATTTTAGGAGTGAGAACCAATGGCCTAGTGAAATACTAAAACTTCTTGTTTATTTCCACCAATAGGTGGATTTTAGCAATAGATTATAAGGCGGTTCAAAAAAAATATTTGAGTGAGGATATGCTATGTTATCAATTTGTGTATTGAGTAAAGTTGGTTACCATAATAGAAACAATTTAAAATTCCTTACCTTAAATTAGAACCTTTTGAAAGTTTATTGCTTTTTAGGAGTGCGAAACACTATGTTACGCAGAATAGAAATTTTAGGAAACCTGGTTACCTTTATAGCAATTAACCCCTTCTAAAATTTGTTGGTTTTATGCTTGTGTTGTATATCTTGTTATTCATAAGAATCAAAATTTTCCAGAATCACAACCAACATAGTTGAACCTTCATGTGACCATATAATATCCAAATAACATCTGAGATCTTATAGGATTGCTTGCTCAAGTAATCCATGTAAACGCAGGGATTTGCAGGATATCGAACATTTGGAAGCGTAGGTCAACAAGAAGGAAATGTTGCTCTTATAGCTCGACGTAGTAGGTTGCATCCTGGCACTAGGTATATAGCAAGGGGCCTAAATTCCTGTTACAGCACAGGTAAATTAACATTTTCAATTTGATAAATTTTTCTTCTCTAGAATTTTTATTATTTGAAAACTTGAGGGATGTATTATGTTTGTATACTTCAACTGTCCTATCTTGCATATAATTCTCATAACTAGTTGTGAAATGGTAGGTGAGAGAATGTTTAAATTCCTTGTACAAACCAAAAAAGCTGAAATATAAACAAAATTAAAATGAAATTATATAAAACTAATTTGAGATTAAGTTTACTTTTTGTATTGGAAGGCCTATTTATTAGTCCAGCAACCTTTTAGAGGCCATAAGCATATTTTGTGGAAAAATTGTTGATTTGCTCAATGTTCTTTGTATTTGTGTATGCTCTATAGATCTGATATTTCTGATGCATTTGTCTTATTTTTGGTTTTTATGCTTTTGACAGGAAATGAAATTGAGTGTGAACAACTTGTATGGGTTCCAAAGAGATCTGGTCAAAATGTGCCTTTCAACATGTACCTATGGAGACGAGGCACTATTCCTATCTGGTGGGGTGCGGAACTAAAGATGACTGCTGCAGAAGCTACAATTTATGTTTCTGATCGTGATCCTTATAAAGGAAGCGCATTGTATTACCAAAGATTAAGCAAAAGATATGATACACGGAATTTAGGTGCGGCCGATGCAAATCAAAATAAAAGTGGTTTAGTTCCTATTGTGTGTGTCAATTTGCTTAGAAATGGAGAAGGTAAATCAGAATCCATTCTAGTTCAACATTTTGAGGAATCATTGAATTATATCCGGTCAACCGGTCAACTTCCTAGTACCCGAATTCATTTGATACATTATGATTGGCATACAAGTATAAAAATGAAAGGTGAAGAACAAACCATTGAAGGACTTTGGTACCATTTAAAAGCTCCCACAATATCAATAGGCATTTCTGAAGGTGATTATCAACATTCTCGTCAAAATATGGAGGAGTGTGAAGGTGAAAAAATATATAATGATGACATCACTGGTTTCTTTTGCTTACAAGTACTTCAAAATGGAGTAATCCGTTACAACTGTGCTGATTCTCTAGATCGTACAAACGCTGCTAGTTATTTTGGTGCTCTTCAAGTTTTCACGGAGCAATGCAGGCGGCTTGGGATATTTCTTGATAATGACTTGGCTTCTGATCACAATACTCGGAAACATTCTTACTCGGATAAGTCTTGGAAGCGTTTTGATATGACATTTGAGGAATTCAAAAGGTCAACTATTTTATCACCTATATGTGAATTAGCTGACCTTTTCTTGATTGCTGGTGATATCCATGCGACATTGTACACCGGATCTAAAGCAATGCATAGTCATATTCTTAGCATATTTAGCGAGGAAGCAGCAAAGGCTAAACAATTCTCCGCGGCACAAAATATGAAAATAACCCTGCAGAGAAGATATAACAATGCAGTTGTAGATAGCTATCGTCAGAAGCAGTTAGAAATCTTCCTTGGACTAAGGCTTTTCAAGCATCTTCCATCAGTATCAATTCAGCCTTTGCATGTATGTAACTTTAGGGGTTGATGGTTATTTTTGTGTTTCACTTACTTCTCATATATAATTTCCAGTTGACAGTTTTGAACATGCCAAATGAACAGACTTCTTGAAGTACAAACTACCTACTGTTTTGAGGTTTCATTTAATAGTACTTGACATCTCTTCTTTTCTTGGTAGGTGCTTACTAGACGATTTAGCTTCCTTCTTAAGCCGATTGCCAGCATTGACCAGAACTCTGATGATGGAGATAGTCTTCTTAGTTTTAAGCAAAAAGACATTATATGGGTAATCATGTGTTTTTCTCTAAAAAGTGATTACCTAGCCCAGCACTCTTCTTTCATATATTCAAATAAAGAGTTGCTCTGATATTTTATTTAAAACTCTCCCATATATATCTCCAAAGGTGGGCCTTTGCTGGGATGGAGACAGTATTAGTTTCTTTAGAAGTTAGAAATTTGAATATCTAATATAATGTGGATTAATTGTTGTACAGATATCCCAACAGGCAGCGGACATAATACAACTTTTTATCTATCTTGGAGAGCCTTGTCATGTTTGTCAACTTCTTCTCACAATTTCACATGGTGCAGATGATTCAACATATCCATCAACAGTTGACGTGAGAACAGGACGTGATCTTGATGCACTTAAACTTGTTTTGGAGGTTTGATTACACACTAAGCATGTTGAAATTGAAATCAATGGTATTATAGTCATTTAGCAAGAATTTAATGTAAGCTATACCAATTTGTTTACAGGGGGCATCTATTCCTCGGTGTCCTAATGGTACCAATGTAGTGATACCCATACCAGGGGCTGTTAGTGATGAGGACATGGGTATAAAAACTAGGGCAAACATACATACGCCCCCTGCCAACCTTTCATTTCTATATGATTTTGAAGGAGTAGAGGGTGAAATGGACTTTCTTACTCGTGTGGTTGTACTCACATTCTATCCAGCTGAGTCAACCAGTTCTCCTGTCACTCTGGGTGAGGTACATTGAACAATAATATTTTTGTTTTTTACACTTTCTATTGTTTTCTTGTATTTAATAACTTCGTTTAACTGGTATATTTTACTTAAGTGTAAGTATCATGTTCTTAGAGGACTAATTGTTTTGTATATCTGACTTGCCACAGCCACATACATCTTAGTGTAACAATTTGGCATGATATTAAGTTTGCTTGCAAAATGTACCCTATTCTTCAGGTGGAAAGTAAATGATTTCTTGACATGCTAGATCTTCTTGGACTTGTATTCATACAAAAGATTACTATTTGTTTAATAGATTTTATAAGATGAAGTACAAGATACACTTTCATTAAATTTACTGGTAAATCTGGTTGCTCGTTATAATCTCATGTGTTCCTGATTGCTAAATCTGTTTTCTGACTTTTTTATCAAATCTTGCACTAACAATATTCTGCTGCCTGTTCTTTCACAGGTAGAGGTACTTGGAATTACTCTTCCATGGTGGGACATCCTTGCTTCTGAAGGTCCTGGGCTAAAGTTATTGGAACATGCCACTGATATTACAGATACCACCAATTCTTTGCCATCTACCACTGGCAGCAATCCCAATGTTTTGAGTTTAACAAATAATGTGTTGCCACCTGTGAAATGTGATACATCCAGAAACATTCAGGTAGACCTTTTGTCAGGTGAAGACATTATTTCAAAATCTGATTCACAACCAATGACAGAAATTAGTTTGCATGATCCAAGTCTCGACATGTGTCTTGATCACAAGGAAGAGAATGACTCTCAAAGAATTACAATGCAAGATAAAACTCCATCCAAAACAGGTGCTCAGCACTATATAAGTTGCTTTGAAGCTTTGACCGCCGTGGTATGCTTTTTTCTTATATTATCTAATGTTGTTTTAGTGTTTGTTACTGAAGCTGGTAGTAAATTAAATTTCAAATCCACATAAGCTAGAATAGCATGCCTGCCATAATTATTGTTGGTTTATTTAGGGAAATTGGATTTTAATAATTCAAACTATTACTCATTGGCCGTTAATAATCCATACTATTGATTTGGCCGTTAATAATCTCAACTTTAACTTTTATTACCAACAACAGTCCAGTAGTGTAATTATCATACATTTACACTCAATTTCTACTTATTTAAGATTGATTTAGCTTGTATGTTTTTTTCATTTCGTTCATATTAATTATTGTGAACGAAATCGATTCGAAATTAAGCGTAAATTTTTAATAATTATGTTGTTGGGATTGTGCTTGATAATAAAAATGAAAGTTGGGATTGTTACCGGCCAAATTAATAGTATGTATTATTATCGGCCAATGAGTAATAGGTTGGATTATTAAAATCCAATTTGCCGTTTATTTAAGACAAACCATGTTTATTGTTTGATTTTATATTGCTTAGGAAACTTACTTTTTCACTGTATGGCTTTTGCCAAGCTCTCAAATATAAAAAAAGACCCAAGAATTTGAAATAACCTTTATACCAATTAGACCCCCTTTCTTTCACCATTAGTATGTCGAACCCAATTGTTTTTATAATAATTCAGTTCATAGCAACACACAGAAGCTATCATATTGCATTTAATTGTGTTACATTAGCTATATAGCTTTTGTTTAAGGTTAGAGGTGTTCATTTCAACACGTTTAGTTATGATAGGCTTTGATGTGGTTGTCTGATCACTAACACGGTCAAATGGATAAAATTAAAAAGGTAAAGCTAATAAAGAAACATGTTAAATGAGTCGCACATGTGAAAAGAGGTGAAAGTTGCCCAGAGAATATTTGTAATGCATACAATCTCATTAATTGGTTTGATAAAAATAATTAGATTATTATTTTAGTTATTTAGTTCCTTTGTAATCATATTCGAAACATCAGTTATATATTAGTAGATGAATAAGAAAGCATTTGGTCATTCCAACCTGACTGGGCTATTTCAATCCATACTAAAAGTTTATCCATTTTGACCTGTTACCGACTCACCTGTTGTACCACGTCTAGTCGAGGTGGAAACCTTTGTTGTCATTAATGTTTTGTAGACATTCATCACTGCATGGCACAGTGGGGCATTTTATACATCTGCAATTTCTTACAGATGCAAAAATAACTGACTATGAAGTTTTGCAGGATAACAAATTAGGGTTTGTAGAATCAATGAAACTTGAAATCGAACGTCTTCGCCTCAATATATCAACTGCAGAAAGGGATAAAGCTTTATCATCTATTGGCATTGATCCAGCTACGATAAATCCCAACACATTAATAGAAGAATCTTATATAAATTTATTATGCAAAACAGCTAATGCCCTTGCCATTCTTGGTCAAACTTCTCTAGAAGACAAAACTACTAGTTGTATTGGTCTTGATCCTCTTGATGACAACAATGATATAGATTTCTGGAATATTAATAGAATCGGTGAGGGTTGTTGCGGTGATTCATGTCAAGTTCATGCAGAACATTTGACTTTGACTTTGACCTCGACTTCTTCTTCAGACTCTACATTTTTGTGCTCTGCATGTAAACGTAGGGTTTGCAGGGTTTGTTGTGCGGGTAAAGGTGCTATTCTTCTTCGAAACACCACCGGTGGATCAAGCTACAATGACATGGATGGGGTTATCTGTAAATTGTGTTGTCAAGATAGTGTTCTTGATGCATTGACTTTGGATTATATTAGAGTTCTAATTAGTCAACTAAGAAATAATCAAGCTAAAGTTGCCACTTTTAAAGCTTTTGTTCAAGTGGTAGGGATGAATTATATATCTGGTAAAAAGGAGTCATTTAACAAGTTTGAAGGTGGCAAGGTCCTTGAACTGTTACACATTGAAGAGGAATCATTAGCTGAGTACCCATTTGGAAGCTATTTGCACTCGGTATTATCTTTCCTTTGATTTTCTTACATACTAAATAACATTAATACTAAGAGTAGTTCATCTTTTGATATGAATTATTTGTTAATTGCAGTTGATCGTTTGAATTTGAAATATTAATTATCAGTTGTATACACACTTTATAGAATCACGACTTCTTAGCATAGAGTTCCTTATTACAAATTAGTTGATGTTATTTTAGACTTATATATGAAATGAAAAGATCTCAAGTAAGGTACGTTATTTATCTATTAAACTTCTTTTTAGTGCCAAAACACAGTTATAGAACCATGTAAGCGCATTTTATTAGCTCAAAATAAAGGTGGCAAAATGGGCGTGTTGGGTAACAGGTCAAGATGTGTTCATGTCAAAATGGGTGATTTTTTTTTGTGCTAGCCAAAATGGGTTGGGTTGAACACCAACAAACACTTTTTATCTATTTTTTAAAGTTTTTTAAACAATTAAGTATTAACTTGTTAGATATGAATGCAATAACTATATTATTGGTATAGTAACTCAACCTTTCTAATTAAAGGGATTTCAAGGTTTTATGCATTTGTACACACTTGAAATGACTTTCAACTAGTTTGATACATTTCCTTTTTCGCTGTATTTTAATTAATCCATTTGACCTGTTAGAGGTAGAATGTATCCCAAACCAACCCGTGTGTAAGTAAACTGGTTGAAATTGCCGCCTTTGTCTCAACTATATTATAGAGGTAAAGGGGATTGATTAAAGTCCTCTGGGTCGTCCACTAAGTGAGTGAAAGAGGTCTCATAAACATCAATCTTGCTTTTTTAAAAACTCAAAAGATCAGTCTTTATTTTCTTCTTGGTTGTTTCTCATATAACTGTGTGGGGCTACGCATGGATGGCTTACCAACTAGTTCGACTAAAGTGAACCAGAATCTATTTAATTCACTTTTCATTATAACTATATGCGCAACTAGAAAATCATGCAGAACTATATGGAATAATTTTAAATTGTTTTTAATATATATATTTTTGTTAGATTGAATCAGCTTCAGGTTCAGCACCGCCTTTGTCATTGCTTGCACCATTGGATAGTGGGTTACAACGGTCATATTGGAGAGCTCCTGCTAGCACCTCTTGTGCTGAGCTTGTTATTGTTCTTGGCAGTCTTTCTGATGTCTCTGGGGTTGTTCTTCTTGTTAGCCCGTGTGGCTATTCTATGTGTGATGCCCCTACCGTAAGTATGAAATGGGTCAAAACACAGCGGGTGACCGGCAATTATCTTTTTTATCTTTTTAAGTTTTTTTGGTAAATGCTTGCTTGAATAAGTTCAAATACATTTCTATCACCTTTTTGAGCTTCTAGTGCAATAAGTTTCTTAAGCACTAATAAAAGATTTTCTCCAAGACACGTTGAATACTGTTTCACATTGCATGTAAATTTATTTAATTCTCATGTTATTCAGGTGCAAATATGGACAAGCAATAACATACACAAAGAAGAAAGATCATGTGTTGGAAAATGGGATGTTAGATCACTTATCACATCTTCCCCGGAGCTTTGTGGGCCGGAAGAATCTGGAAAGGAGGGTCAAATTCCTCGCCACATCAGATTTGACTTTCGAAACCCCGTCCGTTGTCGCTTGATTTGGGTAAAACTAAGTATTCAGAAAGTTGTTTCAAGTTCTGTTAACTTCGGGAAAGATTTCAATCTTTTATCCTTTGATGAAGACCCACCCTCTGGGCCTGGTAGGCGGGCCTCTATAGCAGGAACATCTGAAAGTGACCCATGTATTCATGCAAAAAGAATTGTTGTTGTTGGATGCCCCGTGAAAGCAGATATTGGACGAAGTTTTGAGCATGCTAGTAGCATAAAAAATTGGTTGGAAAAAGCTCCATTATTGAACAGATACAAGGTATGGTTGAGGAAACCTTTTCTTATAAAATATATCAAATAGGGTGGAAAATGAGCAGGTTGAGTAGCATGTCAAAATGGGTCGAGTCAAAATGGGCCATCTAGGTTATCTGCAAACACTTTTTTTCTCATCTTGTGGTTTTAGAAATATTAATTTGTTATATGATTATAAAACTAGAATATTACAATAAAAATCTATTTTCTCAAATAAAACAATTCAGGAGGTTTTATCAATGGGCTAATTGCATTAAGGTAACCGAATCTCTTTTCTGTTTTAGGTAATCAACTTATTTTATGCCAAAAATACCCATAAAGTTTCCAAAAAATAATGATTGGGATAATTATCTAAGATAATCAGTTTCTTAAGCAGCTCACTAGAAGACGTTAACACACTTAAAAGAAAATGTCAACATGATTAAAAGTGACTTGACATGCCAGCTGCCACGCCATATTTGACCTATTAACAGTCAGATAACCTTAATAAAAAAAATCATGGTTAACTCTAATCATTATTTTTGGAACTTTGATGGTTTTTAAGTTCGAACCAAAGTTGTTTACATTTGTATCGGTTACATTTGTATGCATTTAACTCTTGAATACTTGGCGCATTCAACCTTTTCCATCTTAGCTAAGTTTACCCATTTGACCCGTTATAGGCAAAATATAACCTGACCCGTTTATCTTACATGTTTCAGGTTCCAGTTGACTCTGAGAAGTTAATTGACAATGATCTGGTCTTGGAACAAAACATTTCTCCATCTTCACCCCTTTCAGCAGGGTTTCGGCTTGATGGTTTTAGTGCTATAAAACCTCAACTAACACATTCACCTTATTCTAATGTAAATTC
>BJCO01807932.1:0-11916 GCA_018326465.1 Flaveria floridana
TGAATTTATATTTACAGCGTGTCGTAAGTATATTTGAATGCATATAACGTTTCTTTTAAGCATGTGTAACATATAAGTATATAGAATAACTTTTAATAATACTTCAATTGATCAAGACTCAAGAGTACAAGGGTATGAATTGATGAATTACAAAGTATAAGGACTAAAAATGAAACAACAAAAAGTACGGGCGTTACACAGGACCCCTTTGAATCTGATAAAACCGAACTTGACCCCTTCCTTACCTTTTTTCTTTGCAACAAACGCGTCTACCAGCGTCCCAAATGAACCATAAAAGAGCCTTAACTTCTCCGGTGTACAATCCTCCGGGAGATTTGACACAAAGAAGGTCGTACACCCAAACCAAGAGAAAAGTTTACTCGAACTTGAAGGTTTGAAACTCTTGGAAGAAGACCCCTTTCTCCTTCTAACCTCCGTCCATCCATTGTTTGCATCTCTGGAACCGAAATCTCTCACCCCTCTCTTACCATGTTTACCTGGCTCTCGCACTCTCTCTCTCATTGTCAAAATTGATGGTACTATTATTGTAATCTAAAAAATTGAAAGAATCATGATGTCAGCAACTATTATCATTCTTTTATTTCTTCTAAATATATGTGTTCCTATGATTGTCGCAAATCACGGTATAGAACTCTAAACGCACATTACAATATCTTAAACTTTTCTTGCGTATCTGCTAATAATCTATAAGAACAATTAATAAATCACGATATTTATTAACAAAAAGTTTTGAATAAATAAACTTAAATCCCATATTATATATTGAAACTTGTATATACCGATTTCAATAAAATATTCATAACGATAAAAGCGGGAAAACCGTTAATACTTGTCTCCTTCCATTTGTTGGTCTACCGGATTTTTAAATTGGACTAACAACTTAACAAGTTATGACTAGTTTTAAATAGTATTGGTTTTTATTATTATAGTTATTATATTTTAATGTAGTAACTAACAAAAATAGTCAAATAAAAACAAGTGGAAAAGGGTTGGTTTTCTTCAATTAAATCAAATTTTCAACAAACAATTTATCTAAGAGCATATACACAGTGGATTCTTTATCTTTATCCATATAATTACACTAAAAATCACTACATTTTCTCTCTCCTTTTTAATTAAAATATACTTTTTATACTCTTTTTATTACTTTTTTCTCTCTCATTCATTCATAATCACTTTAAAAAATATTAAAAAATTTATAAGGATTGTACAGTAATTTTTCAAATATACCAATCCACAATAATATTTTCTCTCTGCTTCACTCACAACCACTCAAAATCATTCCGTATAATATACCAAATACACACACATATTTTTAAGGACTCCACTGTGAATGCTCTAAGGTCGTTTATATTAAAACTAGTATCAACACCTTTGTGTTATTGTAAAATCATAAAGTAAAAATTAACATAGAAACATTGTTGCGAACCCATGCAGTAAAAGTAAGAAAAACAAAACCTAGGCGTTATTGATAACAATCAATATATATTTAGTAAACTTTTAAAAAACCTAAAAGTTAAATATTAGAAACAAAAAAAAAGAAAAAATACATTATCACTGATAACTACGTTTAAAGCGTAAATTACATCGAAACATAGATAAAAATAAATTTTCGTAACAATATACTTAAAGCTTCATGTGAAATCATATTTCTGTTCGGAAAAAAAATACGAAATCATATTTTAAAAATTATGACCAAAAATAAAGAAAAAATTGTTATGAGCGAAACATTTGATACAAATGTGATTGGAACAAAAAAACATATGAAAACATATAGAGTTCAAATAATAAGTCTAGTTAAATATAAGAGGGTGATATTATAACTTTATACGATAACATATTGCAACTGTAATAAGTCCATGGTTAAGTGCTGTAAAATGATGTACCAAATATTAAAATTAAACCCTATGCATCTGCTAATTCATAACCTATTTGGTGGTGTATATAAATATAAAGTGTATAATGTAATCAAAGTTGTTTTTATTAAAATGTAATTAAAGTGATGATAATAATTCTACAAGTAGTCTCGATTCTTCTGGCTATAATAACATGGTGACATGTGTCATGTTTAGTTGAGGATTTGTATAAAATCACTTGTGGCGTAAGTGCCTTCTGATGACTCAGCTCCACGTTTGCAATAAATTATATTATTTCATTTTACAAGTGTCACCAACCTTAATAATTAGCGGTCATATTTTTAGCGTCATTACTAGCCTTTTCTAAAACCTAAATTATTAATGTAAATAATTTTTAATTATCAATACATACATTATCATAATAAACTTAGGATTTAAAATAAGTTGATTAATAACCGACACATTTGTAAATATACACATATATGATTAGAAATGATTTTGGAAATTAGATTAAAGTATTAACAAGATAATGATACATATATATTTTGTTAACACGTATCAAGCATAAGTCGAGAAACTATTGGTTGAATGAGTTGATAAATCGCTAGATTGGATCGAGTTGGTCAGTCAAACAAACTATGTAAAGTCAACTTTGATTGATTAAATTGACCAACAAAACTCATTTGTTTATTGCTCTAATAATCATATCGTCATAGAGGTTGATGGTTACTAAGTTGGTAAAATGACGTGTTGGGTCGAGTTTATTAGCACGCCAAACGGTTTCAAGCAAATTAGGTTTGGGTCAAGATGAAATCATGCTGGAAAGAGTTACTTTAAAAAGAAAATATCAAAGAGTTCACCTGCTAAGACTTTATGTTGCAGCTAGGGGCGATAAGTGACGAAGGTGGTGACGGTTGAGGTGGTAGCGGCGATAATGTTGTAGGTGGCGTATGGCGGTGGTGACTGCAATGACGGTATAGATGGCATTATGGTGAACAACGATGTAGGGGTCAACAACTGTAGCAGTTTAGTTAGCTTTGTTTTAAGTTAAAACTTATTATAGTGACTCATTTTAACATACTATATAAATTTGAGCACATATTGACTTGTATAGATTGAGCTGATTAAAACAAACTTGTAGGCAAATGTATTTTAATCAAATGAACTCATTTCTTAAAGAATGAGTCATAACTGTCATCTTCAGGGGCGGAACTATGGTATAGGGTACGGGTCAAATGACCCTATTGATTTTTGAACTTGTAGTGTAACGTATAATATCAAATTTTGTAGTGAACCGATGGTTATTCAGGAGGTGGACCCATTAGTATTTTCAGGTTTATAATAAATCTCGGAAATGCTGCGGGCTCACTAGTAAATCGTGCGTGAGTGTAGTAGCCAAGTAGAGGTCGCGAGGTCGATTATCTGCAACTTCATTTTCATTACTTTTTATTTAGTAAAATTACTAAATTACCCTTACTCTTATAACACATAATAAAACACTAGCCTCATTTGCACTTTCCCACCATCCACCCTCGACCCTCGCCCAAACCCCCTGCCCCCTGACCCTCTTTGTCGCCTGCTCATCTACAATTACTTGCCTGCGACCTGCTCCCCCGTTCCTGCTCCTGCCTCCGGCTAACCCACAATCGACACTTGTGACTTTGTGAGTTTTGGTGATTTCTAAGAATCTAAATTGAATCTTGAATTCTTAAAATGTTAGTTTTCTAAATTGTTAATTTAAAATTTAAACCATTTAGTGTTTTCATTTCCAGGCTTGACTTATTTCTCTTGGTTGTTAGTTAAATTGTTTGTTGATTTTGATATTTAAATATTTAGAATATAGTTAATTTATTTGTTAATTTGTGTATTTAGAAATCTAGAATCTATAATTTGTTTGTTAATTTGGGTATTTAGAAATCTAGAATTTATAATTTGTTTGTGGATTTGAGTATTTAGACATCCAGAATAATATATGTTTTTCTTCAATGAAGTATGTGAAAATAGATTTTACACAATCATATGAATGATAATATGTAAACGACTTGTGTATTTGTTATATTGAAGAAGAGCTTTTTGCAAAGGTGTCGATTAAAGATGTAATGGAACGGTTTCAAAAAATAAAAACGCGTGAGAACAACTATAAAATGTAAGTTTTATTTGATTTCTTTTGGTGTTATATTTTGTTAACATTTTCAATGTAATTAATTACATTCCGCTACTTGACTCATCTCTAGTACGATCAATGACTTTTAGGTTGCAAGTTTAAAACATATTTTCTTATAACCGATTATACAATGTAAACTCAATAGTATTGTTACAACCACATCATCCACCCATAAGAGTGATCTTGATAATAGATTTGTGGATACCATCTATAAGTTTTCAATAGTATTGTTACAACCACATCATCCACCCATAAGAGTGATCTTAGTATACGGTTAACAATAAAGCAGAATATTAAACTCTCACAAGTTTTCTCAAACCAAACCTACTACAAGTACTAGACCCTTAGTAAACGCATGTATAGATTTGAAAACAGATTAATGTGTGTGTGTCTATACTTTCTAAAAAAACTAAATCCACGCCTTAATGCCAAACAAACGATCCACGCACATCCTAAATTAAGTTATTAATCGTTGTATTAGATCAAAATATGTCATATGAATTAGGAATATTTTTTTCTAATATTTGGTCGAAAAAATAATTATATAGCAAATTTTAAGTAGAAAAAACATCAACAATATAAAATTTACATCAATAGCAAATTGTATCATTGTTAATTATTGTCTTCATATTATTCATGATTATCTTTCTTGTGCTATATATGTATATATTATTTTGCAGCTTTTATATTTCTCAAATTCTTAGATATCATTTAAATGAAATGAGTAGTAACCAAATGGATAGTGATTTTATGATTGTTTATGTAATTCGCTATACATATAAAAATTGTGCTACAGATAAACTTATATAATTTGCAAAGAAACTATTGACATTTGGCTGCCTGCCTACTTATGGTGTCATACTAAATTACTAATAATATTAATTTATGTTATACATTAAATATAACACATATTTAATAGTAAAGAAACAAACGTCATTATGAAAAAAAGACTTACTTTTTTCTCTAAAGAATAAGTAACATTATAGTCTATGTTGTCATGTTGTAATTAGATAACGATTGATATGGGCTGCTTTGTGATTGTTAATTGTGTACCAAATAACTGATTAAGACATTTTGGGAAATAAAAATAAATCTTAACTAAAAAAGTAACGCTTTTACACAATGATTAAACATAGAATACATTCAGGCAAAAATGCGGGGTCCATTATTAAGCATATAATTAGTCAAAGAAAATATAATTTAATTGTATTAAATTTTGGTTGCGGATAAGATTGAAAAATATTGGTTTTGTAATGGCTACTAATACATTTAAGCAAGTTATATGTGACGACATATATAAACATTATTACTTGATACACAGACGATATATTTTTAACTTAAAGATAGAGGAATTATTAAACTGGTTTGAAAATGGTATAACATCGATTTTTTTAAGAAACTTTTCATCGTCACTTTTGATTATATTAAATTAAAACTATCTAATATAGTAAGAGGTCATTTCGTGTACGAAGTTGATTACAAAAGAAACGTACAAAGTAGATGTTTAATTATGCACCATATATTGTAGTTAAGTACATTCATTAGGAACGGGGTATTTCATTACCACACATTTATACAGTAATTATATAACTCATAAAATAATAAGACATGTTCTAGAAATTTTATTGCACACAGTAGATATGTTCTTAAAAATGTATATAACAAAACTATACCCAATTATAGAGAAAAAAATGACCTTATAGTTTATTTAAAAAAAAAATTCAATAAAGAATATAATGTTGTAGGCATTAAAATTTAATTAAAAAAGATAAAATCAATGATATTTTTTTTCCATTTTTATCTCCTATCCACTTTATTACGTAAAGTAAACTCTTTTAGTCTTTGATTTACCACAATCAAAGTATTAATTTAAAGAAAATCACTTTTAGTTTAATAAGTATATACTATATAATAAATGAAAATTTAAAGTGAACACGCGACGGCTTCTAGTTAACATTAATTTTGTGTTTCTTGCCACTCTCCTATTTTAATTTTTAAATAAGTAAACTAAATAATTAATATATCTAATATATAAATCTTTTTATACTAATAATTTATTGAAACATACTAAACTATATGATTTCTATTATATCTTATTTTATCTTAAAATATAATTTTATTATATTTAATCTTTATTTTATTTTAATTTCTTAAATATTAATTATATTTTATTTTACCAATGGTTAATGACATGCAACTTACTCATGTAATACATAAGTTTTCCACCCAATAATAATCAATAAAAAAGATAGACTAATAATAAGAATTTTGCTAAAATAACAACAAAAATTAGCATCCCTCCTTAAAAACGGTGTCTAACTTGACATATTTAAAACCATAAAAAAAGATAATTATCATGAACAGACAAGTATATTAAACATATTTAAAACCATAACAAAAGATAATTATCATGAACAGAAGTAAATTAAATACAAGTACCAATGATTCTTAGCTCAATTGGCTAAAATGAAATACTCATTATATGTAAATAAGGGAAGGTCATGGGTTCAATTCTCATTCTTAACAAAATGCTTAGTGTTGAGCCTGGAGATTTTCAAAGCAATGAGTTCCCTTCTGAGGGGGTAGAGGGTGCTGTCCCGGCTGAGATACGAATCGGTAAACCCGATTAAGATAACACCTATGTTTAAAAACAGAGTCGTACATTTGCCATTAAAAAAAATTAAATACAAGTCTCATTAATATCAGAGCATTTATAGTTGGTTTCTTATATTTATCCATATAATTATATTAAAAATTACTATTTTCCTCTCTTATTTTCAATTAAATAATATTTTTATGCATTTATCATTAATTTTTTCTCTCTTCTTAATTCACGACTATTTTCAAAAATATTAAAAAATTTATAGGGATTCAAAAATAATTCTTCAAATATATTAATCAACTATAATTTTTTTTCTCTGCTATGCTCACAAACACTTAAAATTATTTCTATAATATAAAAAACACACTTATTTTTAGGGATTCCACAATGCTCTCATCAAACACCCTCAATATTAAAATCACAAAAACTCATAAATCCACGTCATTACCCTGTTGTAATGGATAAATCACACCTCACCACCTTCTCATCACCTGTATAACACCACCACCACCACCGTACAACCACCGTACAGCCACCGCACAACCACACTCTCCACCTGTATAACACCACCACCACCGTACAACCACCGTACAACCACCGCACAACCACCGTCCACCACCACTATGGGCGCCAACACCTCATTATTAACCCCTGACACCTCAAACTCGTCGGAAAATCCACCGGAGCTCACCCTCAGCGACCTTCCGGAAAACTGTATAGCTCTGATACTCTCAAACTTAAATCCACCGGAGATCTGCAAATTCGCTCGAATCAACCGATCGTTTCAATCAGCTTCCTCCGCTGATTTCATCTGGATCCCCAAATTGCCGTCGAATTACCGTCATCTCGCCGGAAAACTGCTCGTTGACGGTGAGAAATTTGGGGAAAAGGAGGTATTCGCGAGGTTGAGTCGACCTGTGGTGTTTGATGGTGGAAATAAGGTTCGATTGACTGTATGTTGTGTGTTGAATTGAAGAATAATAGGTTTGAATTGGAGTTTGATGTGAGATTTTGACGCTTTGTTGCAGGAGTTTTGGGTGGAGAAGATGACCGGAGGTGTTTGTGTGTCGATTTGTTCGAAGAGGTTGACGATCACCGGAATTGATGATCGGAGATACTGGAATCATATTCCGTCAGATGAATCAAGGTTTGTTTATTAATTTGCTTGTGTGTTTGTATGTCTACTTCCTCCATAAAGTGTGTTTTATGGAACCGAAATAGGGTGACCGTTGCATCGGAAACCGATTATAAAACCGGTCTGGTTACGTCTATTTGGATCGCTCTTTGTTCAAAATGCTGGTTACTGGTTGAACCGGTGAACCGACTAGCTGGTCGGAACCAGCTTGAGTTTTCTTTAAATATCTTTTTCTTATTAAATTAAATATATATACCTTAAAAAGCAAACACAACATCCTCAATGCATGAGGTACTAATTAAGATGCAAGAAGCTTTAATATGTTGATTTTGGTTAATTCTTTGTTTCAAAGGTAGTAATTGAGTATTTTGATATAAATTTATTATATAGTTTTAGTTCTTTTCAAAACATCATATTGTTTTCAATTTTCGATATTCCGTTAAGATATGTTTATTTCCACTATTTTATTTGAACCGGTGTAACACGCGGTCAAATACTAGTTTAATTTAGTTAGTATTCTATAATTTACTCTTTTTATATTTATGTTATAATGTTTTATTAAAATACAAATGTTTTATTAAATATTTTATTATTATTTAGATACGTAAAAGATTTTAGTTTTTTAATATATAAAATTTTATTAGCTTTTAAAATCCGATTCAACCGGTCAGAACACTCGAACAAGTGAACATGTGAGCATGTGAAACAACCTGTTCATCCTGAATAACGTTTTCAGGACCGGAACGGCATCTCAGACATTAAAACCGTCAAAATCTTTTTATTTATTACTTTAGCATTTTAGAATTCGTTTTAAGGACCGGTAAATCTTTCTATATTTAATAAAATTTATGCGGAGACATCAATATAAAAAATAAACACAACCATAAATTAGTTTTTTTAAGTTAATAAGTGAAATTACTAAAGAAACTCAAATTAATATAAAATTTAATCCATTAAAAACGTTAATTATATATACAACACTATAACAGGGGTACAATTATAACAGGGGTACAATTTCAAACCATAGAAACATAAGGGGTAAATTGAAACTTTAAAAACTTGAAGGCTAAAGTTGAAACTTTAAAAACTTGAAGGCTAAAGTTGAAAACTTAAAAACTTATGTACCAAAGTTAAAATTTAGCACCACCAACATTAGTATTTTCATGTTATATAATCTTTGACGACATGTAATTCTTATTTTCGGTTTTTATATCAAGCTTGCCTGATTCATTATCCGATCTGGTTTTAAAAAATATAATTCATGATATTTGTTTCCTTGTTTTAAACCAGATTCCACACAATTGCATACCTTAAACAAATATGGTGGGTCGAAGTAGACGGTGACATTAAGTTCTACTTCCCAGCCGGAGCTTATACATTGTCATTCAAGCTCCGGCTCGGGAAAGTAATAAACCGAAACGGACGACGAGTCTGTAGCACCGAGGACGTCCACGGGTGGGGGGTGAAACCCGTGGAGTTCAAGCTCATGACAAACACGCGTCAACATACAGTCACCAAGCAGTTCTTGAAGACAACCGGAAACTGGGAATATCATCGTGTCGGTGAGTTCGTTGTCGATGACTCGAACGCACCGACGAAGGTGAAGTTTTCTCTAACGCAGATCGATTGCACTCACACGAAAGGTGGTCTTTGTATAGATTCAGTTCTTATTTGTCCTACCAACATAATTGAACGAGCCCATGATTTAAAAAGTTATAATCTAGGTTAGATTTACTTGCTTAAACTGTATTATAAGGTATATGCGAGTGAGAGATCTCAATTGTTTATTATGATATTAGCGAAGTACAAACACAATAGATACAATTTTTCCTCTTTGCGTGAATGTTTTTTTTTATGAAAAATGATGAATATTAAGTATGTGTTTTCCTTATCACATTGAAGGTTTAAGTTTCATTATGAACAAATAGCGTAAAAAATCCACTTAATTTTTTTAATAAGAAGTTGTTTTTAGATGCGGATCAGGTAGGTTGGTCAGCACACTTGGATCGGGAACCGGTCATTGACTGGTCCGGTTATGTCTATTTGTAACGTTTTCATGTGAACCATCTAGCTACCATTTGCATTGTTGAACAAGATCAGTTGGACTTGATTTCATCTAACTTACTATATAATACATATTGGGTGGGTAGAAAAGTAATTTTGCTCCCTCCGTAAGACGCGCCTTTTGCCCTCCCTTCACCGGTTTTCGCCCGTCGTGTGCGGCTCCTCTACCTCCGTCCACCGATGGTCGGCCCACCTCCCACCACCGCTTTGGATCGGTTACGCGGGCCGTTCCGCATCCTGAATTCAATGCCCTACTACTGTTCGAATTCCAGTAACTTGCGCTTCTTTCTAATCTTTCATGCTCTTTTTCCCCCATTCGTTGATTAATGCTGCGTTCGTTCGATTATGCGCATTTCCGCCGGCCAGTCGTCTCCGGAACCGGAATCAAAATTCATCGACCTATCATTCCCGGTTGTCGATTTGAAGGTGATGTTGCTTTTTCCTTGTCTTTGGTTTCATTAATTTAACATCTTTAAGATTTTCCCCTTTATGCGTGATTGTTGTTGTTTGATGTTTGATTTGATTGTTAATTTGTAGGTTAACGTATATTAAGTGAGGTAGATGAATGTGATGGCTGGTGGAAAGGACGAACAACATACTTTTGATTTGATTAAAGAGGTTGGATTCACTTCGTGTTCATCAATTTCTGATAGTAGCTGTGATGGTAACACTCCGAGATCTCACTGCAGTCGTGGGTAAGCTTCAAAAGTCAATTTTGACCAAGATTTAATGAGTTATTGACTTGACTTTGACCATGGTTATGGTTTTCTTAAGTTCATATGTGTGTGGGATAAGGATGGTTTTAGTTAATTTTGACTGTAAAGTTTGTAAATTCTTTTACACCTATCATTTTATCATCATTTAGTTAGCAAAGATTGTGTTGTGATATATGTGTTGTGATATATGATTGGGTGTGTTGTGATATATGTGTTGTAGCTCTAATTTGTGAAAGTTTCCATTTTGTTTCCCGATTGATTTCTCAAGATTATTGACCGTGTGGTTGTTGAGCAGATGGGAGATGAGGGGTTTGGGTATACAGTGGATGAAGCACTGTGTGCAATTGGGTTTGGGAGATTTCAAGTTATTGTGCTTGCATATGCTGGGTTGGGTTGGGTAGCAGAGGCGATGGAGATGATGCTTCTGTCGTTTGTCGGGCCTGCGATTCGGCCCGGATGGGGGCTTTCTTGTGTGTTTGTGATCATGGCTAGCAATTCGTACCCGGGGCCCTTATTTAGCTTGGAGCCATTATAATTTGAAATTAATTTGATGCTATGGCTGTTGGCTTCAGATCACAAAGGTCCCTAATTTTGCCTTTTCTTTATCAAAAGCAAATGAGGAATCTGACAACTCTTTATTTGGATTATTGTTTCTTTAATTCATCTTTTGAATTTGCAGGGATTGCTATTGTTATAATGGGAGTCAGTGGTGCTGGAAAATCGTGAGTTTCATCTTATTTTTTTGATCTTTTCTGTTAGCAGAATGCTTTTGTTACATTGTAATATTTAAAAAGAAGCAGCAATTGAAAAAAAAATCATAGCAGTGGTTTTAATTTGTCATTAAGCATGTTGAATTGAGATAGATATTAGATAGTAAGTAACAAAAATTCATCGCTAGACAAGCATTTGCTGTCGATTTCAAGGTAAAGTTGCAATTTTAGTGTTAGATTTCTTTTTATTAGTATATATTATTGATTTCCCCTCTTCTTCCTTTAATGTGTAGATTGTGGTTTGAAATTGGCCAGCCTCTTTAGTTAAGGTACCATTGATGTTGAAATACTATATGTTCTTTTTGATTTTATGAGTTAACTATTGTATGAAATCCTATTCACATGTTATATATTTACTAGCACATATTTGGTGTTTAAAGCTTGAACGTGCTGTCACGTCTTAGGTGAATCCCATAGTTTTGTCGATAGGAGAGATGTTGGGTCATAAGAAACATTATTTTTTAGAGCGCGTTGATGTGGATAAGATGTGGATAAGAGAACTCAAGGTTTAGTGTGACTGGGTGGGGTTAGGTGGGAATAATCTAGGCCTATAATTTTATCTCATTTGCAGAACAAGTTAAACATAAC
>BJCO01807933.1:0-12238 GCA_018326465.1 Flaveria floridana
TATATATATATATATATATATATATATATATATATATATATATGTATACATATGTATATATATGTATGTATATATATTTATGTATATGTATATATATGTATGTATATATAGATATATATATATAGATATGTATATGTATATGTATATGTATATATATAGATATATAAATATATATATATATATATATATATATATATATATATATATATATATATTTATGTGTATGTATATATATATATATATATATATATTTATATATATATAAATATATATATGTATGTATATGTATATATATATTTATGTATATGTATATGTATATATATATATTTATGTATATGTATATATATATATATATATATTTATATATATATATATGTATGTATATGTATATTTATGTATATGTATATGTATATATCTATTTATGTATATGTATATGTGTGTGTGTGTGTATATATATATATACATGTGTGTGTGTGTATCGACTTGACCCCGTTATTACTAAGTTGGTTGCTTTGATATTTCGGGACGTTACAATCTAACACTCCATTCCATTCCCTAAATATTGGTTCATTATACGAACTAGCTTTTCATTCCATCTAAATAAGCAACTCATATTCAATCCTTATATATATTTCATATTTTTTTGTGAATCAAAGAAAGTTAAAGTATAATAAAAAATAAATAAACAAGTATTATTTAATATACTAGACTTTAATATAAGAAATGAGATGTGGGATGTATTAAAGTGATAAATCAATTTTATGAATTTATATGTGTTTTTAGGTAAACTATATGAATAGAAAAAAAAAAACTGAATATAAATACTCTAATACATATACGATATACAGTTATAAATATCACATGATAAAATGACTGACCATTTAAACTTTCTCTAAATGATAAACATGTTAAATTAACATATCCTTACAGAAAAATCACATGATTTTTGGATTCTAGTATAAATTAACATCCCTACATAAAAACAAAATCATAGTTGTTGTTCAAATTTGACACCCCCGTCCACATATCTTGACTGACTAACACACTACCTTTTTCTTAATCTCTTTCACCCCTTCTTCTTAGTTAACAGTTAACATCACCACCACCACTGCGATCAACCACCGCTTTTCTACCGACGATCGGACGATGGAGATCGCCACCGGAGAATCTGTTTCTCCCTACAAGCTGTTGTTCAGAGCCCTAGCGCTCATACCGATCTCTCACTACCTTCTGCTAGCGTTAATAGCTTTGATTGTTTATGTGTACAATCTGCTGGAAATTCATATTCTTCAGGACATTTTCGGAGGTAATTCGGTGTCGCTGAGCTTTCATTCGTCTTCTGATTTGTACAGAGATGTTGTATCCAAGTGTCATCTGCTTCATGGAAGGTTAGATCTGTTTCTTCTGGTTTTGTGACTGTGTGACGTGAGTTTTGTGTTTTGATTGTTAACTTTTTTTGTTTGATGTAATCTTCGTCATTGGTTTATCTAGTCAAATAAAATCTTCTTCATTCGTGATCGTGAACCGATTACCGACCAGAGGGTGCACCGGTGGTCCACCGGTCTAATTTAAAAACTGAATATGAATAACATTTAAGTTGCATGAAATTAAAACTTTGTACATATACCTATTTGTAAAAAAAAGTAGCATATGTGTTGATGTAGATTTGTATTTTTATTAAAATATGGAATTTAAATATATTAAAATATGGATTCTATAAATCTATAATACTAAACTACTAAAGAATATAAGATTTTGAAAAAAAATAAAATTAAAAAAGAATTTAAATATACGTTCCAACCATTCAGTCCGGTTCACCCGATTCCGGTCTGGTAGGTAACCAGATTGCATAACGGACTGGTTCTATGACTAGTTTCCGGTCCGGTCCAGTTTCGAAAACATTTAATTGTTTTGGAATGTAATGCAAGATTTCTGAACTCAAATCAGATGAAGAAATTTAATATTTTTGGTGTAGATACTTGGCTACTCCTTGGCTTTCAAGTCCGCATCTACAGACTATTTTGCTGAATGTTTTAGTGAAGACTCCTACTTTCAGCTACAAAAGGTAAAGATTAACTTAAATAACATTTGTGCTCTTCTAGGATGAAAATCAGTGTTCATAAAGTTGCATTTAGTAATAAAAGTGAAGTGTACAGCTTTGCTATCCATGAGTACAGGGTTGGTTAAAATATTATATATGATTTGAACATCTATATAGTTTAGAACATTTGCTCGTACAGTCAAATTTGAGTTATTGCACAAGAACACCCATTACAAGAGTAGCGTCTAAGATTCTTGATGTTGACTGATAAATTTTCCATCTGATCCTGAATGATGGTTCGATTTGATTGATTTAAGCAAGTTTTGTGAATCTCATTAACACAAAAATACTTTATTTAATTCATTCTATCATCAACTTGATGAATAGTACATGATTTGTAAAATCAGGTTTCTTATCTTAGCTTTGCTGTGTTGGTTTATTTATTCCAAAACATGTAAGTAGCCACAATGTCCTTTTCACTTGTGGTATTTATCAAAGTCATAATTCATAATGAGTGACTAATAAGAAATGATCATGTTTTTTCGATTGATGTAGTGAATTTTTGTTATCTACATAACTAGAATGTTTTTCGCTAAATATATCTATAGCTGTAATATGAAGTATTTTAGTATTGCGGCTGGATTCATGATTCATGAAACCAGTCTAAAAGTTCTCATTCAACATATGAACTGACCCTATGTGGCTATGTCAAAGATAACATACCATCCCCGTACAATAAAATTAGGTTGCAAAATATTGTTTTCACCTAGGTCAATCAGTGGTCCACATACTAAGCATACCAATTGTTTTATTATATTTCCAGAGAGATATTTCGCACTTCCGATGGTGGAACAATAGCATTGGATTGGCTGATGAGCTCTGATGGTAATGACCCCTCTTTTTCTATAGTTCGTCACTTAGCCCTTTCAACTAATCACATTGATATGGTATGTGATAACACTTATTTATTAATAATGCTACTAATTAGTAGCACATATTCCTTTTGAGATTCATGTAAGCTTGGAGTATAATATTGGATCAACAACTTTACTTACCACATATCGTTTAGAGCTCTACTAGCATGTGTACTAGTTTATGCTTGATCTCTAATTATCATTTGTGACTTCCAGTTTCAGAGACAGGCTTTCAAGTCAATGGAACCAATACAGTGTCTGATGTTCCTGTTGTGATAGTGGTTCCTGGCTTAACAAGTGATTCTGCTTCCCCTGTAAGTTTCTTGATCTTCCATTAACTAAACAACATTTCTTAATTGATCTTCTAGAGCAAAAATGTGTACCATGAGTTTTATAGCAGATCCTAGTCATTTCACTGAGACACCTCTTTATGTTACATAAAAGTATTCATATTAGTCTTGTTTAAATTGGCCATATCTGTAATTTTGGAAGGAAGACAAATCAATGACTTTTTTTCCTTTGCTTGTCACCATTAAGTTTGTTAGGTCAAGATAATTGAAAAAATACTTTTACATAATTTCTAGAAGGAAGCAAGGTCTCCTTAATATGCTTTATTAAAATTATTGATAAATTTCTGTGATCTTGTGGATTTTAATACTTTTTCTTATAATCTTCTGTATATTCCATGATGTGCATGGCAGTATATTAAGGAGATTGCATACAGTATGGCAAAACATGGATGGAATGTTGTTGTAAGCAATCATCGAGGGCTAGGAGGTGTTCCACTCACCGTAAGTATTTACTTATTTTCAAATTCATGTACAGTACAAAAATTTGGTAAATGTTTGATTCCTTGGATGTGGCAAAGTTGCTCCTAGAAAAGTTGGAATATAACATAGAGTCATAGACGCAAATTATTTGCCCAAAATGGATTAATTTGGGTTCACTTAACTTGGTGTTCACCCAAAATGGATCAATTGGGTTCAGGTCAAATGTTAAGATCTTATAACTTGGTTAAACTGGAACGAGTCAAATAGGTTGAAAGTCACCCGAGTGTTGTGATGCTTAAACCTCCAAAATTAGTTTATTAAAAATTTGAATTAATTGAACATTATACTTTCTGTAATCTTATTTAATACATTAATCTGTAAAATTCAAAATAAATGGACAAAAATGTGTCGATGGGTCAGCCCAGCTCAACCTGTCACCCATATTAAAAGTTAATCATTCGACCCTAGCTTGTTTTGACAGGCTACCTAACTAGGCCTTTCTGCCACCTTTAGAAATAAACATAATCAGATGTTTTAAGTCCCCTGCAACTAACTTTTTGGTTTGCCTGTGCAGTCTGAGTGCTTCTACACTGCAGGAAAATCAGATGATTTAGGCGAAGTAGTGAATCATCTTCATCGCAAACAACCTGAAACTCCACTTTATGCTGTTGGAACTAGCCTTGGTGCCAATATTCTGGTACAACTGCTTATACACTAATGAAGTCTTCTCCTGAATGGTCATATAAGTTTCTTGCACGGTATTAAGTTTTAACATCAAGGATATTCATCAGTCTGAAAAAAAAGAAAAAGAAAATCTAATTGGATTGGTCTTAATTAAACAAACAAACAAACAAACATACCCAGTATATCCCACTCAAGAGTAGGGTCTGGGAGGGGTAGTTAGTGACGAGTCTTTCCTCTATCTTGGGGGATAGAGAGATCGCTTCCAAAGAGACCCCCGACTCAATAACAAAAGCAATAGCAATGGATTGGTCTTAATTATAATAAAGAAATCACTAAATGTTTACCGTTTCGTTTGCACGTCACACATCTATCATTAACTTTCAATAGGTAAGACATCTCTAATTTCTGTATGACCACTTTAACGTTTTGATTAATAAAGATTGATCTTGCAGGTGAAGTATCTTGGTGAAGATGGGATTAATGTACCTCTTGCTGGGGCTGTATCTATCAGTAATCCTTGGGACCTTTTGGTTAGTACTTTTATTAATACACTCTGTTGTTTCAAACACATCATAAGTCTGCTACATCAGGGCACACAGAACACAAATTTACATTTTCTTCAAGTACCATTACTTAACTCTAGCTTTGGCAGATTGGTGACAGATTCTTCACACGTGGAATTATGCAGAGGTTCTATAATAGAGTTTTAGGGAATTCCTTAAAGGGTGCTGCCAAATTGTATGTATACTTTCCTCGTCGCCTTCTTATTGAAACATTCAACTTTGAGGTTTATAATATTTTCTGAATTTCTTTTAGGCACCAGGAAACTTATGCTCGCCTTTCAGATTGGGAAGGAATTGAAAAGGTAATCCATTTCTTGTTGTTTGCATAACTTCCATTTATATTAATTTAGATTTAAAGAAAGGTATATGAACTGTATATTAATCGTAAAAATATAAGACATTTTTAGTCAATGTATTTTTACCATAATGCTCTAAGTAAATATGTCCCTGGTTAATAACATGTGTATGTGACTATTATACATGCATATATATAATGGAAGAGAGAAGGTCGTTTACTGCAGATTCGATTTTAAGTAGCAAATTACCAGAAACACATAAACCCATATGTATATAAAGCGGTTATGTAACTGCATAACCGCCTATCTTCCTCTCTCACACTACATCCGACCAGCACTAACTACAAATGCATATGCGGGCCTTCATTTCAAATTAGTTATTTGTTAAACATGCCCACCTGTCATGAAAATACTTGTTAATTAAAGATAACGTGACATGTTGCTGCAGTCCCGCTCAATTCGAGATTTCAATAATTACTCTGCCCGAATTGCTGGGAATTTTGAGGTAACACTCCTTTCATATCTATATATTTTACTCAGCAAAATCCCTTGTGCACACACTTTTCTTTCTCAGATTTACCAACAATAATATGTCGTTTATTCCTCCAGACGATTGATGCATTTCATAGATGGGCTAGCAGTGCCCGTTTGGTTACCAATGTGTCGGTCCCACTTCTCTGTGTCAATGCCATTGATGATCCTGTCTGCACTGATGAAGCCATTCCCTGGGACGAGTGTCGGTATGAAAACATACAGTCTAGATACACATAGCCTTTCAACTGCCATCACATACTTGAACTATGCCTTACTAGAATTAATCTATTTGTGGTCACATAATATCTTCAGACTGATCTGGTTTGAATTATTTGCAGGAAAAATAAAAATATTGTTCTTGCTACCACGCCACATGGTGGACACATTGCATTTTTTGAAGGAATGTCAGGAAAAAGCTTGTGGTAAACTTCTTTTTCCTTGATACATGACATTGATTTGTAAATACAATAATGATATTCAACAATTACAAGTGAATTTCTATATATTTTACAGGTGGATAAGGGTTGTCGAAGAATTTCTTTCTAATCTTCATACAAACCTGTCTATGAGCAAACAAGAGGTGCATACTATACTTAAAAATAAGATTATACAATAATTGATTTTATAGTATAACTTCTCTAAAAAATAGAAAAGCACAATGAAGTTATTTAAGATTAAAAAAACTTGATATAGCTAGATTTAAAAGAAAAGTAAACATTAACATCTGCATGTTCCTCTTTAACCGTTGAATTGATTTAATCAACGGTCCATATTCCTTTATACCTTCTTTATGAAAAATGACCTTTTATTTGATCCTTTCTTCTGTCAGATGCAAAAGTTTGAAGAATCAGATACATTATCTCAAGAGAAGAAGAAATCAGTCTAGCTTCCAACTACTTGGGTTCAGTTATTTCATGGCTTCAATTTGGCACATCAAGCGGTAAATCTGCCCAATGCTTCTGAGGTCTTTTCCAGGACAGTTCTTAGTTGAAATGTCCTTTTAAGAGTCTAAAAGCTCAACTTGTGTGCATAAAGTTGTTCATGTAAGCTAGCAGGATTTGCCACGTAAAATCGTTTGGTGTTTCTAAATTGTAACATGTTATTGTGAGGACGTCAACATTGTTCATTTATAAAGTTAGTAAATTTTAAAGATTTTTAAGAAACTTATAGAGTCGTCGATCGTGAAGACCGCCTTCATCACTAATTATGGTCACTAAACCCTCATCCTATGGCGAGTCAGGTAGACCACGAGATATTGTCGCTAGTGAGGTTGAAGTAAACGGGTACTTGTTCACTGTGTGTTAGGATCTGATCTCTGAAACATACACAACCAATTGCAAGAATGAAACAAAAAACAAATATGAACACATGGGATTTATGTAGTTAGATTACCGTGACCAACATTCAAGGACTACAACCATGGTGCTTTTTATTGTTATTTCACTCACTCATGAGAAATTACAAGTACAAAAGATGGTATAAATAAAGTAAAGAGTTAATTTCAATTTTGTTCCTTAAGATTTGACTAAAGTAACAAGTTTCCTCTAAAAAAAATTAAAAAATATCAATTATCCTTTAAAAGTTTAACAACTGATGATAGTTTTAGACTAAAATTAAAACAACTTATGAAACTTTTAAATTCTTTTAATGGTTATGAGTTACTCGGTTCACTTGTTGATTTTCATTACTCCATGTACGTTCTCATAACTTCGTTTGATTATCCGTACCTAATAATTTCGATGTCGAATTTTTTTAAGGGGGGCAGAATTATAACATCTAAAAATAAATAAATATCAGGAAAATTTTAACAAAGAAAGAAATTGTTTATAAATAATACATAAATATTCAGAGGAGATAAAAGCAAAAGTTAGTTAAATGAAAATAATAATGATAAATATAAGAAAAAAAAGAAAAGAAAAATAAATTGAAAGGATGAACGTGGGTTGGTTGTTGACCAAGGTAACCCAATTGGGTTTTGACAACTTCAAACTCTCATCTCCTGTAATGACTAACAAGCTTACGAAGGAAAGTGTTTTAAATTCTTATCTGCTACAACTACTTTGCGAGGAGAACGGGACGATAATTGTTTTCTCCTTTCTCTCGATTAACCGATATATACCCCTCCAGACCTCCGATTCCCTCACACCGCTCTAGTTCAATTCTGTTACGACATTTACGAGTCATTACCATCTGTTGAGACCACCGTGAACCACCATCATACCACACCACCACCGGTCGCCGCTGCTAAGCGATAATACTCTATGAAAATCATCCGAGTTGTTGGTTAGAATCCACCGTTGCACCATCTTTGCAACACAGAGTCACGGTGCAGTTTGCGTTGAATTTTCGGAGCTCGTTTTGATACGCAAACAAGTACAATTTAGTCCTTCTTATTCGCATTCGAATCTAAGCTCTATGTGATATTGATTAGAGAGTTTATATATTCATACTGATTCCATTGTGATATAAAACACAACCTCAATGGATAAATATTGTCATCTTCTTCGGGGCCGATCACCAACCAAGCAGTTCGAACATTCGTATTAGTTCCATTCGTTAACCACAAACCAGGTAAATACATATATCGACCTTCCATTCTTGTGCGGTTTTAAATATCCGAATAAGTTGCTAGTAGTCTTAAATTGTTTCTGTCCTTCCTATTGTAATTAGGTCCTTCAAACTAGCCAAAGAAAGAGCTCGTCTACCATACAAACGCATATTGAACGACTTACATCAACTTCTTGCATATAAGAGTGGACTTATTCATTTAATAACTAGATACAAGTATATATGTGACATTTTGGATTAGATAAATATTTATGCAGTTAATTCTGTAAATTGTAACCCAATTAATAAAGATATGGATAGATAAGTATCAACATCATAAGTATGTTTTAACTAATAATAAAATTGCATGTGGGCATGCCAAATGGAGATAATCGTTGTATATAAATGGGTAAATTAAATATTCAAATGGTATGGCCATAACATGTGGTTGAAAAATAAGAGTTTTAATCAAACTAAAAATATTATTATACATATAAGTTTATTGTTGGATTCATTTTCATGAAAGTTCATGCATACCAATAATGAGGGTGGTTATGTTAGATATTTAATAGATGTACAATATAAAGACTAATAAATAAAGGTTCTTCCTCGTCGGGACAATTTTCAGATAATTAATAAGATGATTTTGTTGAGGTTTCATAAATTCATTCGAGGCTAAAAATATGCCGAACTAATGCGACTTGAGCGCGTCTCGACTTTGACTATTCTGTTTTGCTAAACAAAGGTACGGATTCTTGATTCTTTATATCTTAGTATAAATAATATTTTCCGTTACTTTGTAGTACGGATTTTGATACCTTGTTTCCGTTAATATGACTCGTTTAGCCTTTATTAGTCGTATAGCATTATTTATCTAGTTCTGCTCTGACTGTTCGACTTATTAGTTTTGTTTATTTTCTAATCTTGGACGCAGTACATTGGAATCCTGAAGCACCACCACGAACGCTACCGCGCGTCCGCCTGCGGTGCGGTAAGGCACCACCCTGTTGTGCCAGCAGCCAACTCCGGTGTGTCATATATATTTTATAAATTTGTGCTCATTATTGCATATTCCCACAAATATTCTATTGATACGTTATATGTTGGTAGCTATACTACCATTTGATTTAGCAGTCTGTTACCCGAGCTTGTCTGACATGTTATTGTGGCGTCAATGACATGACACTTTTCGTGACGGTGTTTATAAATAGTTCACGGCGTCTCCGTTAAAACGTTAGTACTTAAGTAGTACTTTGGCCACACTTATATGGGAGGCGGATGGATCGATCCTAGTTTAGTTCGGATCAGTTTAGTTTCGGGGGATGGAATCATGTGTGTACGCCCCACACACCATCTCATTAGTACATAGTCTAGCTAGCTATGTACTTATCAGTTAAGTTTCGGCTCTGGGTACTTCTTATATTACACGACTTATTTTATTTGTTTATACTCGTCGTGTAGATCAGTTATGTATCAATATTACATGTTCAGTTCAGTATCAACATTATATGTTTAGAATCAGATTTTCGTTTCAATATCATATGATCAGTTCAGTATCAGATATCAGTATTTTATGCTTCAAATTACTACTATTGTTCTTTCCGTCACTGAGCAACTTTTGGCTCAGCCGTATTTTCTTTTGTGGCGTTTTCTTATTTGATTGTAGGTAATCAGGATAATCTGGGAAATCAGTGAAGAGTGATTGAAGATCAAGATCATCTTTTACTTTATTGATGTAATGAACACCTTAATTAGGTTCTTTCGGATTATTTGGTTTGTTTGAATTTATTTCTTCTCAACATCTCTTTAATATCATAGATTTGGTTTTTGATTTGATATCTGTAATAGTGACACGTCAGCCTCTTTCGGATTGGGGTGTTACAACCTTTATGTCCCTATTGGCTCTTATTGAAACGAACTGTTAGATCCTCGAACACTTTGAGAACAAACAACACTCCATATTGAACAGGTAAAATTGTGGAGAGATCTTAACTGCTGTAACACTGAAGTCCTAACACACTGTCATTGGGTAAATCTGGTTGAAGCTTTGACTAGATGGCTGCCAGTGCTTTCATCGCCATGAAAACCCTGGAATGGTTTTGCTGAACCTTTCCTAGCACGCTTACCTAATATCCGACATGTGGTTCTTGATTTATCCTCTATAAAACAAACTTTCTTCTGCCTACTATATTGTGTAAAAAACACTTTGGTCTTCTTTTGAACTAGAATGGTCTCTTCCTCATACATTAAGTGGGTGTTTGGGATTGCTTATTGAAAACTCCTTTTAACTTTTGAAAATAAGATAAGTTGAAAGAAAGTGAAAGTGTGTTTGAATGGAAATGAAGATGTGAGAAGAAAAAGGAGATTTTGAGAAAAACTCTTTTTGAGAAGTCAAAAGAAGTGTAAATAAGCAATCTCAAACACCACCTAAACTAACATATAAGACGAACCTCTCTTTTATAATTTAATAGCTAACAAACAATTTTATTATATTTTAATATGAAAGAAGTTCAAATACAAAGTATATTTTTACTACAAAATGTGAGAAGACATAATAAGTCAAAAAAGTCACAAAAAAAATTATATCTCACAATCTAAATCGAATTTTAAAAAAGTAATTCTGAGCTTTTGTTCCCCTAGCCGTACTCACTATAAAAATAAACGAAAAATAAAAAAATAAAAAATAACGTTTTTTATTGTATCATTTATGAAGTACACAATGACTGTCACAAAAAGACAATGATTTTTTCTAAAAGAGGGTTGATCGATGTCGTGTGGTCGGTCAAAAAATATATATTAAAGAGTACTTAATCACCCTTAATAGCAAAGGGTAAGCAGGGTGTCGAATCCACAGGGAATCACAGGAAAGTGCTAGTAACGATTAAACTAAAAGAATTAAACATTGAAAAAGAAAATTGCTTGATTAATTGGATTGTGAAATAATTAATTTAACGAAATAAAGTTTAAGTTTTTAACAATCTTGATTGAAAAACAACCCACTTCAGGATTCAGGTTTGACAAAGTTATAATCTTTCTTAAATGAAACCTAATGAGAAGCCATTAATGGTGACCTATACATGATATGATTTACGTGATAATTATGGATTAAAGTTTAAAGGACCTTATTCACACAATTACCAATTTAAATCATGAAACCCTAAGTCTAATAATTACTCACACAATGATTAAAGACAACCAAAGTTAAAGAATATCAAATTTAGGTTAAATCATAATTAAACCGTTTAACGAATCAAATCATAAATTGAATCCAAAAGAACTTAAAAGGTTCAAGACTCAATCTCAATCTAGGTTACAAACTAAGAAAAACTAGAACTTGCACAAACCCGTCCCCCGAAGTGAATTACAATGGATTTAGCCTTGCATCATCATCAATTCTTCAACAAAAACGTAATTGATCATGTATTTCGGATGAAATTGATGTTCTTGATGTTGGAAGAGCTTGAGAATGATCCGCGATTTCCAATTTTCGTCCAAGATTGCTGTGTGTAGAGTTGTTCTTCGAATTAGGGTTTTTCCCTTTTAAATCCCTTCAAAATGGGCTCAATCTTAACAAAAACCCGGACCTCGGCGTCGGTGGCGCCTATGGAGGCGTCGGTGGCGCCTATGGAGGCGTCAGTGGCGCCACCTTCCTCTTCAACCTTGATTTTCATGTGTAGTTTTTCGAATCCTTTCCGTTGATAGGTCATGGGCCCCGTAACTCCCTTCCTAGCTCAAGTTATGCTCGTTTTAAGATATCATTGTCGTACAACTTCGATTTATCATATCTTGACTTCTAGAGCTCCAATTATCATCCCATTTCTTCCCATTTCTCCGTATTCTTCACGTTTAACCTACAAACACCAAATAATCCCAAAGTAACTCTATTTCT
>BJCO01807934.1:0-11985 GCA_018326465.1 Flaveria floridana
CCAAATTGAAGCCGTTGACCGGCTTTGACCGCCTAGCCGATTACCACGATTACCATCGACTAATCGGCGACTAGCAGCGACTAGGCCGATTACCGATTAATTCAGCCGATTAGCATTAAATTACTAGGGCCTAGGCCGCCTACCGATTAATCGGCGATTAATCGGGCGCCTAGGCCGATTTTTACAACACTGAGTACACGAATAAGTGTTTGTATATCAAGAATCTAAGAAAATAATGATATTTTTTATGAGATGTTGTTATATCGGATGGAATTATAATTTATACTTGAACTTTACTATCGTATACAAATGTGGTGTGATGTTGATTACTTGATTTTATAAAAAGTTCAAAATGAATGTCATAATGATTAATGAAGACCAATAAAGAAAATAAAATAAGGGTAAAACTTAAAAGTTGAAAATTAGAAAGTATTGAGGTCAGAGTTATAAAGTGGTCAAAAACTAATTATTTTATGGAAGACAAATGAAATTGGAAATGCTTGGACCACTTTTTGAAGAAATGTGAAAATTTGAGATTTCAGCAGACCCCTAGAGCATCATTAACACGTTTCTTTGTACCAATGAGTTCATATCAGTCTGTCCCACTCTTTGCCTTACATACATTTTTTTTCTTAAGACGATGCTTCTTTATTTTTACTTATCTCGTGGAATTTGTAAACACTTCCTATTAACTATTTATGATGATATTGTCTTCTCTCTTCCTCACGTCTTCTCTCCTTCACATCGGAAGTTTTTTTTATATATCTCTTACACGACAGCGTCGTGAGTGTGAACGCTCACTATCGCATATTGATTAAACAAAAAGGAGTGGCTCCAAGCATCGTTTTAGGTGATTAGATGGTTTAGAAACTCCTGAGATCAACAATTATTTCTATCTATTATATTATGTTAAAAGCCGTATTTATTTAAAGAATTGTTTTCACACATACTAAAACCTCTCCTAGTCTAGAAATAGGTTTTAAAAGTTATTAAACATGCATGATCTAAGAATAAAACAATAAAATTCGTTGGTCGGATATATGAAATTCACAGTAATTACTTTATAATTTATATTGTTCTATATAAGTAATAGAAAATCAACCATAAAATAGTTAGATCATAACATGCATGTATATTAACAAGGCGCTTTGACATCCTCTTAACCCGAAATGATTGGGGAGATTGAATGTTCCTTTTTTAGGGTATTTTCGGGAACAGATTCGGTGGAGACGCAGAGATGTCTGTAGCTCAAAGGATTAGAGCACGTGGCTACGAACCATGGTGTTGGGGGTTCGTATCCCTCCTCGCCCACAAAATCCATTTTGCAAGTTCGTTATTACGAGTAGTTCCTACAAATGATCAGACTAATGACGTATACAATATTTGAATTCTCGGTGTTGACCCAACCCCTTGTTTTAAAAAACCCTCGACTTCAATTGGTATTTTTTTCACGAAAAGTAGATATGGTGGGATCCTCATGGACATGCGTTCAGTTTGATAAGAATCGAGTAACATTACTTCCGTGTTGATACATACAAAGTATACTAGCTGGCACATATTACATTACTAAAACAAATTAAAATAATAACTTAGTAACACCTTCCACGTGATAAACTTAAATTCAAGACAATAAACTAAAGTTTAAGGCATTCAGTATATAATTTTACATCAGTAAAACCAATAAAAAACAATTAAATTAGTATCACCTTACGTAGATGACAAACTTATTTTTTTACAAGACACTTAGGTAGTGTTTGTTTTCTTAAAAAGCATCTGCGAATTCTCTTCTGTTTGCGCCGCGCAGACCACGCGCAGACATTAATTAATGCAGATTGTTTGTTTTTTTAAAAAAATATTAAAAAAACGTTCGCGCGTAGTCTTCTTGGTGCAGACATAAAAATATAACTTCAAAACATTTTTCAAATCTCTTTTTAACTTCTCAACTTCTCAACACTTTTGACAAAACCCTTCCCATCACCCCTCACCGGCCGCCTCCCTCCCTCCTATCGACCGCCGCCTGCATTGCCGCTTGCAGCCCCCATCTTGCGCAACCAACCACCTCCACATCATCCACCCTCGCCCTCTCCGCCGACAACCCTCCCCCTCACCATCGGCAACTCTCCCCTTCGCCACCGGCCACCCTCCTCGTCGCACACCCATCTAGTCGCACACCCCAACCTGTCGCACAACCTCCCATCGCTCAGCCTCGAGTAAGGTGTTTATCTTGCAGTCTGCATAAGTTAAAATCAAACAGTCTTTTTATTGTAGACTACAGAGGTTTGATCCACCTTTTATTTTACAGATCCAAACAAATTTAACTATAAATAATAAAATTCACTTTAATATGTAATTTAAAGGTAAAAATAAAAAGAAGATGCATGATTGTTACTGATAGGACATTTTAATACAATGTACCACTCCTCTATTTAAAAAATCGTAGATTAAATTTCTACAAGATAGATGTATGCATACAAGGACAATAGAAGTATAACCGTACAAGTTTTTTTTTTTAACGACCAACGAATAATTTTTAAGCCCGGTCACCCGGGTAAACCCATTGGCGAAAGACCACCCACGCCCGCGAACATGGTGACCCGGCTCACCTACCATTCCAAGGGAAACCCACCATCAAAGGCTCACTGCGGTAAAACCCTTGGCCCATTTAGGGCATATTGCACCTAGTGAGACTTCAACCCATTACCTCCACTTAAAAAAATCATAGGATGTCTTTTTTTAAAACAGTTGAAATAGAACTCATTAGCACGTACAAACTTTTAATAAAAAGTTGTATGATTAACTTAAAAATTAAAACTACTTTGACCTAACCCCACAACAAAATTAACAAAGAGCACCATCTTCATGGTAAGAGGATATCAATATCATGATGATGGTACTCATTTCAATCAACACATTTTAAACGACGAAAAAACTGTTGTTGAAGAATACTGTTTACACACCATCACTTCACCTTCTTCACACCATCATCATCTTCTTCTTCTTTCAATTCTGATTTCACAGCATTCACACACCCAAATTCCCAATTTGCACCCACACCCACCAATTTCTCATGATTTCGTCGATTTGATTCGAATTGGTTTATCAAATTCAAAGAAAACATGAATTCGTTGGTGGGTTCGTCTGCTATCCCTCTGAATCGATTGAATGTATCGAATTTCTCAAGTGGGTACTGTAAATCTGGTAGAAAGATTGTTAAGGTTTCAGTTTATAGGAGACCCGTGTGTTGGAGTGTAGCTCCGCAGAATTTGAAGCCTGCTGATGAATTTCGACCCTCTAAATTCAAAGTATGAAATTATGAATCCCCTATTCAAAGTATCAGTTGATTCAGTGTAGTTTATTGTGTTTTTAATTCTGTTATTCACATAGATTTTTGTGGGTTTTCAGTGATTGTTGACTTGTTACATGATTACATGTTTAAGTTGATTGCTATATGGGTTTACAGTGAGATTAAATAGGTGATATGGGGTTGGTGGTACTTGGTACTGAAATGGTGATGTTTGCTAGCTGCAAAATGGTAACTTTTTTGTTTGTTTTGTGTTAGGATTCATCTTTGAGTTTGTTTACAGAAGATTCAGAGGAGACAGATGTGCTTATAGAGTGTAAAGATGTTTACAAGTCATTCGGCGAGAAACACATCTTAAGAGGTGTAAATTTTAGGGTAAAGTCTCAAGTTTTCTGCATAGATATCAGAAGAAACAAACACTGATTTCTTAGACAATATATAGGTTACTTATTATCTTTTTGTGCTACTTTGATCTGTAATTTGTTAGATCAAGCATGGAGAAGCTGTTGGAATCATTGGGCCTTCTGGCACTGGAAAATCTACCATTTTGAAGATATTTGCAGGGCTCCTTGCTCCAGATAAGGTGTTTATAATATAAACTTTATATTGTGTATTTGTGTTTTGAATTAGTCATCCAATGGTTTTGATTTCTTTAAGTATGAGATGGTTATGCAATTGAGCAGGGGGAAGTTTACATTCGAGGGCGAAGAAGACATGGATTGATAAGTGATGATGATATGTCGGGTCTTCGAATTGGCCTGGTGAAGTATCCTTCACCTTCTCAGTAGTGATAAATATTATAGGATTTTTGGTAATAAATAAAATAGGTATTTGTTCAATTATCAGGTGTTTCAAAGTGCAGCACTTTTTGATTCTTTAACAGTTCGGGAAAATGTTGGTTTTCTTTTGTAAGTTCGTTGTGCTAATGCTCCTCTTTGTACATGCTCTTTGTTCCTTATTTTAACTTTTCTTTTCTTTTAACATTATAGGTATGAGCATTCAAAAATGCCCGACGATGAAATTAAAGAACTCGTTACAGAAACTCTGGCTGCAGTTGGACTAAAGGTGAAATAAGAAACACTTTTATATAAAAACTGTGGAATTCTAGCCATTTGTGTGAATTTTAATACAGGCTATTGAACTCCTTTCGAAATTAAACTTTTTAACGTAGTAAATGACTTTACTAGCATCCACATTCTTAGAATGTTATTTTTTTTCGCGGCTTTCCAATGAAGTTGTGAAGATCAATTGCTGGTGAATAAGTCTTTTTGGTTTATATGATCACCAGATTTCTCATCTTATGTAGTTATGTGTTATATGTTTACATTTATTTTGGAAACCTTTTTTGGTTTATATGATCATCAGATTTCTCATTTTATGTAGTTATGTGTTATATGTTTACATTTATTTTGGAAACCTTTTGATCCACCATTAGAGAACTAGTCTAGCTATGTTTCGGTTCATAATTACAACTATGCCGTTGCATGACATTTTTTTATGGTGATTATTGGATATTCTGTAATTTCTTCTAAACTTGGTTGACTTTGTTGGCAGGACGTTGAGGACCGGTTGCCATCTGAGTTGTCTGGAGGGATGAAAAAAAGAGTAGCTTTAGCACGATCTATAATATATGATACAACAAGTAAAACAATAGAACCCGAGGTATATATAATAGTGCTTGGTTATTTAACTATTTTCTAACATTTTACCCTTCATTTTTGTTCCTTTATATTCTTGATATGTGTCTTGGAGCAACCGGTATGATTGACTAAAAGTCATGGAAATTGTCTTTCTGAGAAAACTGTTTAACCTTTATCCTCAAGAAGGCAAGAAAAGAAATCTTGTAGAAGGGTAGAAATATATCATTTTATTTGTTGATGATAATAATAGGCAAATATGTACATATGAAAACTTAACTAGGAAGGTAATGTTGCAATGTTCACCGGACAGCATAGTCTTGGCTACATCATTATACAGAGTTAGAGTTGTAAATCTCGACCAGTTTACTTATGAACAGGTCAATGTGTGTTACACTTTGATTCAAATGGGTCAAATTGAAAGTATAGCTAAAAAGGAAATGGTTGAAATTCTTTTGTAATTGTACTCTAACACATTTGTTGTAGTAAAATAACTTAGAAAGTGTACAAATAATTGTTTGCGTGTCAACTCGACCCATACTGAAAATAACCCTTTCCAACCTGAACCTTTTACCCAACTTGCCCACTTTTCCACCCATACAGTAGTATGAATGAAACTCCTGTTTTCGAGCTTTTCCAAAAGTACTTTTCTGGTTAGTTGGCAGAAATTAAAACCTGGTGGAAACAAAGGCAACCTGAGTTCATATTGGTCTTTCTTTGGTTAAAAAGTGCTTTAAGGACGTTTTCGTATTAAATTATGCACCTACACTGGATCAGTTGTAATCTCTCTCTGTTCTGCTGCAATCTTGAACAGGTGCTTTTGTATGATGAACCAACAGCAGGACTCGATCCGATAGCTTCTACTGTTGTTGAAGATCTGATTCGGTCCGTTCATTGCAAAGGTGAAGATGCACTCGGAAAGCCTGGAAAGATTGCATCTTATGTGGTTGTAACTCACCAGCACAGTACCATTAGAAGAGCCGTTGACAGGTATTATAGTTATGTCTAATAAAACATATCTTCGTTGCAACACAAAAGGAAAATGTCATATTTTAAAGAGTGACACGAAACGTGATGTTTGTTGGTACTTGCTGGTTTCTTGATTTTCTTGAATGGTATGATGTTTTCAGATTGGTGTTTCTTCATGAGGGAAAGGTTGTATGGGAAGGCATGACTCATGAATTCACTTCATCTACAAACCCGATAGTCCAGCAGGTTAATTCTGTTTATTTATCCCTTGTTAGGATTGTCAAAATCAGCATGGCGGGTGGGTTAGGTAGCTGATTGTTTTTTTAGTATGGGTCAGGCCGTCAGGTTGATCCACACAATTATTGGGTCCATTTGTTATAATAATTAATCAGTTTAATATTATTACGATAGTAAGTTTTTAGATGAAAGGAATCAGAAGGCGCGTATAACATACACCCACTCGCTTCCCTTTCGACTAATTTTTTAAACTGGCTCTTAGGATTAGACCATGACCCATATCGACCCATTCATGACAGCTGAATAGCCGATATAATAGGATTAACGCTAAAACAGAAAAAGTGTAGATACAATATGATTTAGATAATGACTAATGTTGGTGTCTTTTTCTCTTTATCGCGTGCTTTTTATCATCCCAACAAAACACTTGTATGATACGAGTAACATTAACACCGGAAAAGTGTATAAATCTTTGAATTCCTATTTTAAACTAAAAAGATTTACTGATGCTGATAATTTGTTTTGTGCTTATCAGTTTGCCTCTGGGAATTTGGAGGGGCCTATTAGGTACTAAGTCAAAATGCAAAGATTATGGTAGATTGGTAGCTGCATACTTTCTCTTGATCTTTGGAATGCTATAAGAGAAACTTTGAAGAATCTCAATGGATCCCTACATGGGCTGGAAACTGGAACCGAGTACATATCCATTTGACCTTAAAGCGAGCTTTTACACGCGTGTTTGAGGGTTCTCATAATTCTTGTACTTTGAAATGCAAACAATACTTTTCAATATCAGTACTCTAAGTTATGCAGTTCGGTTGAATGCAATCTTATATACCAAAGTTGTAGAATCATAGATCCATCGAGTTTGTTTGTTTCACTTCAAAAGTAACTATGAATAATATTTTTCTTAAAAGTATGTTTTGGAAGGTATAACAGTCGAACAAGTGAAGAAATATGTTTGAACATCAGACTACTATGTAAAGTTCATCGTATGAATGACACCAAAATTTATGACAAATGGGAATCATTAACTATTCGTTGACTGATAACTCGTGATTGATTCTTGGATTTGAATATTGATCGAACATCAAATGATGCATGAATTTGCATTATAATAATGCATCAATCCTATATATGAAATTACTATCTTAGTGATCTTTGTATTACAATGGTTAAATATTAAACAAAAAAATATGATGATAAAATAATCTAATTCACGAGTTGTTGCAGTGGTTGTTGGAGAGAAAGAGCTAAAAAATCAGAAATTCCAAACTAAAACAAAGAGAATGTCTGAAAGCCGTGATAGTGATTGTATTATCAAACTAGGATATAGATGGGTATTTATACATCTGTATAGTTAGAACTAATTAAGGGCCTTTGACCTTTGAGAATACTATTTATATGGAAGAATTCTTTTTCTCTTGTAAATTCCACTTGCAACAAGTGTATGTTGTGTAAAAGGATAAAGAGATTGTTCAAATATCATTGCATTTAAAACTTGCAAAAATAGGATGAAGAGATAATGTATCTTGAGTAGAATATGTAAATGGACAATGAAAGAGATAACGTCATATGCTCATATTTATTGTAGTTCAAGTAGATGTTAACGAATCTATTGTATTTGCACTCTTTGGTATTCTACCGGAATATGTTTTTCACTATCTCTTCTCCAAACCATTAGGGATCATCGTTGTTTTCGTATTATGATAGAGATAATCACTACTTCTATTTGATAAGGTAGAGATCACATATGTTTCTCCCTTGTTACCAAGTGGAACGAGTCACCAATAATCGTCTCGCGATCACCTCTTTGCTTCTGACTAGTTGGGTAGAGTACCATTGTACCACCAACAAGTTGCAAGTATGAGTTTGGTAATGCAAAAGATCACAATGAGAATCACACCAGTTATTTTCTTGTTTAGCATCTTGATGTTCATATCTCAATGGAATATTATATAACTTATGAATAAAAGATCACTCGTGACCAAATGAGTAATTTATTTTTCTGGATTATCAAAAGGTTAACTTGAAATAAGGAGTCTTTAATTAATATGAAAAGAGAAAATCTAGGACCAAAAATGGGCATGCACCCCAAGAATTTTGCACTTAGTCCTTTTTTAGGCCAAACATTTGATGTTAAAAGTTTCCTCAAACATCTACACACTTCTAAAAGCATCTTGGTACCATAGTTTAAATGGAAATTAATTCAAAACAATTTTGGTAAGTTAGACAATTGAAAAATTGTGTATTTTTTTTAAAGAAAGTCAAGTATAACACAAAAGAAGTAGTGTTTGTGTTCTAGACGTAAAAGAAGGTTTGAATAAGTAGTTTTGAGAAGATTTCTTCACCGTTTCTAAATTATATTGTAATTTTATAAAACATTTACTAATTTAATAGTAATATTAATTTGTTTTATAAATCCATCCAAGCTCTTGAATTTGTTTACAAACATTTAAGGTTTATGAAATATTCAATGTGTTAAATATATTTTATAAAACATTTAGTTTTCTAGTTTGTAATGTAGATTTATAACTTTTCTAAAGGCTTCAATTTATATATAGCTTATTTCAACTTTGCATGACTTTTCAAGTGACTTGTCATTTTCTTTCTTTGATTTTGCATTTGGCATACTCTACATATTAGGTTTAATCTCATATTAGAAAAAAAAATATAGTAGTTGGATGGTTGATTCAAAATCATATCGTCATATCAACCATAGACTTATTGTTTGTTGTAAATTCATAGTTTAAGTTTGCTCTTTGGACGATTGTACACAGTATGATCGATACTTTGACCACATGACGCGTTTATCATTTCTTTCGAATTTTGATCAATGCACATGGCGGTTGTTTAGTGGTCCAATCTTAAGATTAACATGCTTATTCTTTGTAAATTTATCAATCTTTTTGTTGCTTTAGTAGAACTTTATGCTTATGATCATTTGTGTAAAACATGTTCTTTACATTCTTATCTTTTATCATCATATATATATGTGACTATTTTTAATAAACATATGTGGTAAAACCAATAATTCCTTTGAAAGTGTTATTATAATCATCGGTTTTGTGTGAACAAAAACAGAATCTTGAAGTTGTTTCATCGATGTTGTTAGAGTCAAAAAATAGGTTATGGGCTTACTGGAAGTATGTGAAAGAGATTAATATTCAAACATCATGAAAATTGATTATAATTTACCAAAAGTTGCTTAGAGATTTGATGGTAACTTAAGATTAACCTTTTAGAAAGCAGCCATGGTGTACCACAATGAAGCTGCCAACATAAATTATAACACGAATGAATCTTCCACGTTTGTTCCAATTAGCATATAATTTTTTATTTGTATAAACCAAACTTGCAATATAATTTAAACATGATATTTCTACAAACATCCGAAACATGATATTTCTATCGTTTATATTTAGATATGATATTTCTATCGTTTTCCGATTCGGGGTCTCCAAATTTGCAATATAATTTAAACATGATATTTCTACAAACATGATATTTCTATCGTTTATATTTAGACATGATATTTTTATCGTTTTTCGAGTCTGGGGTCTCCAAATTTACAATATAATTTAAACATGATATTTCTACAAACATGATATTTCTATCGTTTATATTTAAACATGATATTTCTATCGTTTCCGAGTCGGGGGTCTCTGGAAACGGTATTTGGAAGCGGTCTCTCTATCTCTCAAAATAAAGGAAAAACTCGTCACTATCTACCCGTTCAAAACCAGTGGAATATACTGGGTATTTTGTTTGTTTGTGTATTTCTACAAATTTCTCTTCTTTTAATATATACCACAAATTTCTTTGAAAAAACAATTAAAATTTTGTATACATAAAACGACAAGAACACTTCACTTTGATTTTTACCACTTTCGTGTTTCTCATAACTACCCCTACGTTTTTAGTCTTTTAGCGACGCTTTCGCAACGAGAAACATTTCATCTGTTGTAGTTGTACGTATATTTCTAGGGTTTTCAGTTTTTCGCCATATTATTATTATTATTATTCCTCTCAAATACTTATCTTCTCGCCTCTCAATTCAATCCGCATGTTTTTCCGTTAAGGTAATGCTCAATTTCTCATAATCCTAATTGTTTCTGTGTGTATGTGAATTTGTTTATGGCGATTTGTGCTTAATAATTAGGGCGAATTCAATTTGACATCTCTATTTGGGGATATACGTTTTTGGTACGGAGGTTTTGGTTTGAATTGGATTTATGATTGAAATTTGTGTGCTTTTGCTTGAAAAATTAGGGTTGATGCGTGGGAATTCGGTGTTAATTTGGTCTGGAAGTTTTTGTAGATTGTTATGTGATGTTTGGTTGTTATGAATTGGTGATTTGTAAGTTTGGGTATGGTTTGTAACATCATTTTTGGGTTGTGTAGTTTATAATAGCTGTTGAGATCATTATATGATTTTATTGTGGAAAACAATTTGAAGAATGGATTTGATTGGGTTGAGATCATTATGGGTTCTTATTAGTAAGACTAACTCTGAAGAATTTTATTTTGATTTGCTTGAGATCATTATAGGGTTCTTATAGTTTTACAGAAGGCCTTATGTGTGTATGTGTGTGTGTGTGTTTATTTGTGTTCATATCCTCTGTATTTGTATTTAGGAAGAAAGATGGTTGCCTATCGTGTCAGTGGTTTTGCGGGTTACCAAGAAAGTTAATATCCGATGGTGCTCAGTTTTTTTCTTGGGCAATGATGAATCGTACTATAGCTTGATCTCTGATAGTTGTTACTGTTTCAGCTGGTTTGCTGTAGGATTCGCCATATTTGGCTGCTTTCTTCTCTTGGTGTTGCTCAAGGCAAATTCCATATTCTTCAGTGTTCAGTTGGTCACTGAAGTGTCTTATTTGTATCAGTTGATGTAGGAACCTGTCGGTTGTGTGAGAGGAGGTTACTATAGCTGGCAGTACCTCCTCTCAGGCACAATTTTATAAGTCTTTTTAGGCGTGGCTTTGCTCTGTTTTTCCTCCCACCGCCATCTTCTTCCCTCTTCTTCATCCCAGGGGTGGATCGTTTACATTTTTGTTCACCTGTGTAATTGTGTTAGGGTTTTGGAGCATGGTAGGATAGTGGAGTAATTCATGAGGTAGAAGATGCTACTCCGTGAAATTGTTAAAGGATTAGTATCTGGACCAACTGCGAACAATTAAAAAATTGTTGGTTTGAAAACTAAACAATAATCTTTAGCCAATTTCATAGATCGACATGGTGCGTACTATACAATGATTAGCGTTGAAACTTGAAAATGAGCACCCACAGGATATCAAGGTCATAGCATCCTTCTTCTTTAATCATGTGAGGTTAAACCCTGGTGAAGCTTTGTATATAGCACCAAATGAACCTCATGCATATTTGGGTGGTGAATCTGTTGAGTGCATGGCTACTTCAGATAATGTCATGCGTGCTGGTTTTTGGTCTCCTTTTAGTTATATTATTTTTTAAGTATATCATCTTAACTGGTTTCAGTATTTGCTTTTATAATTTTCGACGAGTTCAGAAGGGAACGCAACCAAACTCACGTTATGTGACTCCAGAGAAAATCGCCACTCTCCCGCCGCAAAGCGCGGGGAAGGTAACTAGTTCTTTTTAACTTGATATATATGCATCTTCGTGGCACTCTACAAAAGTGTGTTTGAATCGTCTTCAGTTCCACTAGGTACCTTCGTCCATCCTTCCTCATCATATCACATGATTTTGTAGGCCACATGTTTTAGAAACACCTTATTTAATAATATAAGAGATTCGTAATTTTTAAATGATCAAACAATTAGATAAAAACAGAGAGTCATGAATTGCAATTTCAGGTTG
>BJCO01807934.1:12005-24447 GCA_018326465.1 Flaveria floridana
AATTTCTCATAATCCTAATTGTTTCTGTGTGTATGTGAATTTGTTTATGGCGATTTGTGCTTAATAATTAGGGCGAATTCAATTTGACATCTCTATTTGGGGATATACGTTTTTGGTACGGAGGTTTTGGTTTGAATTGGATTTATGATTGAAATTTGTGTGCTTTTGCTTGAAAAATTAGGGTTGATGCGTGGGAATTCGGTGTTAATTTGGTCTGGAAGTTTTTGTAGATTGTTATGTGATGTTTGGTTGTTATGAATTGGTGATTTGTAAGTTTGGGTATGGTTTGTAACATCATTTTTGGGTTGTGTAGTTTATAATAGCTGTTGAGATCATTATATGATTTTATTGTGGAAAACAATTTGAAGAATGGATTTGATTGGGTTGAGATCATTATGGGTTCTTATTAGTAAGACTAACTCTGAAGAATTTTATTTTGATTTGCTTGAGATCATTATAGGGTTCTTATAGTTTTACAGAAGGCCTTATGTGTGTATGTGTGTGTGTGTGTGTTTATTTGTGTTCATATCCTCTGTATTTGTATTTAGGAAGAAAGATGGTTGCTTATCGTTTCATTGGTTTTGCGGGTTACCAAGAAAGTTAATATCCGATGGTGCTCAGTTTTTTTCTTGGGCAATGATGAATCGTACTATGGCTTGATCTCTTATAGTTGCTACCGTTTCAGCTGGTTTGCTGTAGGATTCGCCATATTTGGCTGCTTTCTTCTCTTGGTGTTGCTCAAGGCAAATTCCATATTCTTCAGTGTTCAGTTGGTCACTGAAGTGTCTTATTTGTATCAGTTGATGTAGGAACCTCTACTTGGGGTGTAACATTTTAGAGTAGTTTAAGATACCATTTATGTAACTGTAGGTCATTGGTTGGTTGAAATCTTCATTTCTGTGAGGAGAGATAGGTCTTTTATTTGTAATTTTGTATGTTCTAAAATGTTAATGCAATCCTTTGGTCTAAGTGATCGATCATCATCAGTCTATGGTGTGTGCTGAGAACGTGAAGGAATTGCAAGGCAGTAATACTTCTTCAAGTACAAGTTTCAGACCAAGTGAATGATCAATTACATTTGAAGACATCTGAAGCATTGATTAGCAGTTTTTAATGGATATATTTGTGATTCAGTTGTTAGACAAGGTTATAACCATTAACTGCCTCCAAATCTCCTCCATGCCTAAAGAAAATTGCCAAGGCTAACTTTATGACTTGGGTTTTGGTACATGATATTTTAGCAGGCAGCAAGCCAGCAAACATTGTTACAATGCTTATGGACATCAAATGCATGTGTTGTCATATGGTTGGATTTGAAATTTCAGACTTTTTATATCTATAAACCAAATCTTAAACAAAAAGAAACATTGCATGTAAACATTGAAAAACCAAGACATTCATCAAATAAACCTATTCTGAAACAAGAAGACATTTTTTTTTCTCTTTCATGTTACTGTGATGAAGGCTCAAGGCTCCATTTCTGGGCATGAATTAATGATAGAACACGGATTTGAAAATCTTTTGTGGTTTTTTTTATCATGCTGAGAAGAATGAATTGAATTAAAATTTGAACACAAGCAGCTGGGAAGGGGGCACAAAAATGAGGTGTTAGCATTCATATTGTAAGTTAAAGACAGTAAAAGGGGGTAGATTAAGTGCTCCAAACAATACATGCCTCTAATGATTAAGGATTTGAGTAGTGTCTGGATGCCATTGCATTTTGTAACATGCTAATATCTAAGTTGAGCAACAAGGCCGGTTAGGGGTATGAAAAGTGTACGGTAGACATGGCTTAGATCTTACTTTAAGAATCTTTTTCACTAAATGTTTGCCACAATATAATGTGAAGTTTACAAGTTAAATCTTTAGGAATTAGTTTATGGTAGTTTGTTGTGTTTGTTACTTTGACATGAGTGCTATCTGCAGTTGGTGCTTTCAATATATTGCTATTTGCTCATTGCTTTACAGAGTTGGTGAAGAATTGTTTCTGCAGTAGTAGCCTATGCATGAAAATTGCATTCAATGTTACTTGTATGTCTGCTTATATGGTTCTGTTGTCCAGGATACAAGGCAGGTTTACTTTAATTTCTTCCTTGGATCATAGCAGATAGACATATTAAGATCCTCTGATAGCTGATCAGCCTACATCTAAATTGGATAATGAATTGTTACATTTTCATAGATTTCACAGGACAAGATTATGGGTCTTATTAAATGCTTTGTGGTTTTCTCTGTGTTCTGTTGTGAATTGAATTTTCTTTATGTAACTAAAACATTTCCAATTATGCTCACATGTTCCTGATTTGTATGATTGCAGACTACTATTCTTGAACTTGATGGCATACTTAAGGTAGCATGTTAAATAACCTTGTTTCACAGCCATAATGTATATAAATGGAAGTAGTGTGGAATAATACAGGTTCAGAAAAGTTATTGCTACCTACAAAACGGAAGTCACCAACAGAATATCTGTCCCCTAGTGTTGTAGACAAACGGGTGGCTCAAATGGAGTCCCATGTGAATAAAAGACCAACACAGTTGCAGCCTGTGCCCCGTAAACCTGGGTCTCAAAGGGTCCAAACACCAAAGAATAGAACTGCAACTCAAGAAGTCTCACCCAAGGTTCAAAGTGGGTCATTTGAAGCTGTCCGCTCCAAAATGAGAGAAACATTAGCTGCTGCATTATCTGTTGGCATTCAGAATGAAGGGAAAACTGAAAACAAGCATAATGATTCTCCTTCTGAAGCAGGTCAAGCACATGTGGATTCTCAGCCTGATAAATCTGCTGCTACTACTGATAAATCTGAAGGTCAAGAGCCTCAGTACAACTATGTCATGCCTGATGCAGATAGTTCATTTGGGGACAGTTTTTTTGTCAAAGATGAACTTTTGCATGGAAATGGGCTTTCTTGGGCCTGGGATATGGAGGTAACTGAATCTAAGGAAGCCGATGTGGCTGAACAGGGTCAGAGTGGTGGTGATACAGACAAGAGAGAAAATAATGTTAAATCTCCTGAAGAATTAGCTTCAGGAATTGAAGCAGAGCTATTTAAGTTATTTGGAGGGGTGAATAAGAAGTATAAAGAAAAAGGGAGATCTTTGATGTTTAATTTAAAAGACCCTAATAACCCTGAGCTTAGAGAAAAGGTTTTATCAGGTGTCATCTCTCCTGAAAGGTTGTGTTCAATGACACCAGAGGAGCTTGCTTCTAAACAGCTCTCTGAATGGCGAATGGCAAAAGCTGAAGAACTAGATAAAATGATAGTTTTACAGGAGTCTGACGTTGATATAAGACGCTTGGTTAAGAAAACTCACAAAGGTGAGTATCAAGTTGAGGTGGAACAAGATGATGGCGTTTCAGTTGAGGTGTCTGTAGGATCCACTTCGTTTACTCAGTTTCAACCAAAAAAGAAAAAAACTGCACATGAAGTGGAAGAGAAAGAAATTGCTGATGGTGACAAGAGTATTTCAGAAAACATTACCATACCTGCTGATGGGACCGACTTCATGCAAGAATTAATCGTGGATGAATATAAAGATGAAGGGTTTTTACCTCCTATTGTGTCCTTGGATGAGTTTATGGAATCCCTTGATTCTGAGCCTCCATTTGAGAACTTGCCTACAGATTCTGAGACAAAACCAGTCACTGTTGCTGGAACTGATGGTGAAAATTTGTCGTCTGAACCAGCTGCTGCAGGCAATGTTGACCAGCCGAAAGCAAAGTCAAATGAGCTATTATCGAGCATGAAAACTATTGATATATCTGTAGAAAGAAAAACTATTCCTGCTTCTAGTGTGGTTATTGGTGAAAATGTGTGGGAAGGTGAACTGCAGCTCACAATCTCATCGTCCATACCTGCTATTGGACTATTCAGAAGGTATATTATACAAATAACTGCGCAATAAAATTACTTCCTTTTGTTGTGATTCCTATTAATTAGAACACTTCATTTACATTCTAAGTTGGGCTAGTTGTTCTTATGGTCAGACGTAAATAGAATTATACTATATACCTTCTCTGAATAGTAGATTAGGATACTTTTGGAAGTACGTCTAGTCATGATTCTTGTATGGGGCAATAGGCGCTTGCCTTTTTCCTTTCTGTTCCATTCATCTCAGCTTTTTTATAATAGTGAATTAGTGATGACCAGATCTTAGTATTTTATAGGTATTTATTAGTTTACTTTTAACTAATAATTTATTGTTTTAATTATGTATTTCTGATTTTAGTGGTGAAAAAACATCAACGAAAGAGTGGCCTGATTCTATGGAGATCAAGGGTAGAGTGAGGCTTGATGCATTTGAAAAGTTCCTTCAAGAACTTCCCATGTCCAGAACCCGTGCAGTCATGGTACTTTGAGTCTCTTTGATTAGTACTAAACCAACCAATAACATAGAATAAATTCAAAATTATATATCAAATGAACAAAAATTTCGAGTGAATCTTTCTAAAAATATTTTTCTTGCAGGTTCTGCATTTTGTTTTGAAAGATTCTTCTACCGAGACTCATCGCGCCTTTCTATCTGAGGTGAGAAGAATAAAAAGATGGTGTCTTTAACATAATTTTCATTTTATCTTCAATTTCAGGAGCTTTTTTATATATTTCTGTTTAGGCGGTGGATTCATATATAGCGGACGAGCGGCTAGGTTTTGGTGAACCAAATCTTGGAGTTGAACTATATTTCTGCCCACCTCATACAAGGATCATAGAAATGCTATGCAAGCACCTTTCTAAAAACCAGACAGATATACTAAGGTCCACTGATAATGGCTTAATAGGTGTAGTCGTATGGCGAAGGCCTCATATTAGTTTTAGTAATACGCCTTCATCTTCTCAGCATAAACATCATAAAAAACACAACTTTCCAACTAGGAGACATGAAAATACAAACGCCAGTACAAATTCGAATTTCACACCAAAATCTGTCAACCGTATGCCGCCTGCACAACCCAATGATGACGAGGATGATGATGACATACCTCCGGGTTTTGGTCCTGGGGCGGCTACTGCTGCTCGGGACGAAGATGACCTGCCCGAATTTAGTTTTTCTGGAAACTCCAACTCATCAGGGCCGAAGAACCCTGCCCAAGTCGGGTTCGATTCAAAACAGACACAATTCAATCCATCTGGACCTGTAGATCAAATGAGACAGCTTATTTATAGATATGGGCAGTCTGCAACTGGCGGTGATGGTGCAAATCAAATAAAAAGACCATGGAATAAAGATAATGTAGATGATGACATGCCGGAATGGCAACCACACCATCATCAACACCTCCATCGCCCTGAAGTGCGGCCCGTGCATCGCGTCCCTCAGCCTTTGGGATCACATATGGTTGATCAACTAAGGCCACAAGGCCCACCAATAGGACAAGTTATGGTGCCACATATGACCATGCAACCTCATGTTAATGGGTTGCAAAATGTAGTTAGATGGCCACCACCACCGCCATCTGGTCCTCCGGTGCTACCGCCTAATGCCGCCATATCTGGGCGGCATTACGGTGGGCAGTGGAGGCTGGATGCGCCTAGGAGTAGGGGTTTTTGATTTCTGTCATTGTAAATAGTTAAATCATCTTTATTGGCTTTAGTTGTTGTAGTGGCACCCAGAGTTTTTTGACTTTTGCAATGGTGATAAAGTTTTACCTCTGTAGAAACCATTTATATATCTACTTTGACAGTTAAACTAATAACACATGGGCATGGGGAAGTTGTAGTGACAAGTGACAACTGCACTACAAGCATGCATGTAGTCTTTCAACGCAGTATACTTCTTGAAATTTCTACTTTTGATGAGTATACTTTAATGCCCATTAAAACATATCCTTGTTCAGTGTCATTTTTTCACTAACACATCATTAGAAACTGTCTTTTTGGAGGTAGTTTACTAATAACTATTAAAATTCTACCTGACACTGAATCGCGTATCATCCTATTTAGGTTGAGCGTGAACATAAGTGTGTATCCGAAGAAGATTCATTTTGTTCATTTGCTAGATATATTCATTAATCATTAATACGCGCTTCTTATCATCCAACTTACAGTACTTACCAATCTTTTGCCGTCTGGAGTCTTATTACTACGAGGGTTCCATCATCTAGCACCAGCTAGAGGCTTACTTTTAGCAGTAACGTTATGTTTGTGTCGATATGGTTCGACTCAAAATGAACTATCTTTATGCACTCAACCTAGAAGGCAACAAGATGAACATTATTGTGAATAAGTTGATGGTGTTCGGACATTCTTGTGTTTTGATAAGTTAATATCATCCACATACGAGGGTGCATACTTGTTAAAATAGGCTAGTTAGTTCCTTCACAATGTTTTTCTTGTTTTGACGCTTATTAACCAATTTTAACCCAAATGAAGAAGTAGTTGGTCGAAAAAGACATGAAATAATCACTTTACTTTGGGTGTATACATTATTACAATAGTCAATATGATAAGATGCACACTTGATGAAGTGATCACTTCTCGTCCTTTTCTCTCGAGTTTTTCTTCTATTTTTGTTACGACAGAAATGTATTCAAACGAAGTAACGGTGTTGTCATGGCTGAATCATGTTGTTAGAATTTGCTTAACTAAGGTTATAACATTATGCAAACAACTCAACGTGAGATTAGGATGTTAACCTGTTCAAAAGTTTCCCACATCTCATCAGCTTGTGGACCATGTTTCCCAAATAAAGACAACATATTCTCGATTTCTAATTTTTGTTAAACCTAAACGAGGACTCAGTTCACCTAATAAGGACAACATATTCTCGGTTTCCAATCTATTAAAGAACCACATTATTGATTATATGGGATGAATCACCTATGGTACACATGTATGGTTTTGAAACTTTTGATAGGACTTTGAAAGGCAATTCTCAACTGCCTTTTAGCGGTAAAGCAATTGTATCCGGTGGAGATTTTAAACTAATTTTTTTTTGTCATTGTAGTGATACTATACAAGATATTGTCAATGCTTCTTTAAGTTCTTCCTACGTCTGGTATGATTGCAAAATAATTAGGGCAACCAAAAACATCCGATCAACTGTAGGAGGTAAACTACATGATACTGAAAAAATATCCGATTAAAATTTCAAGGTTGTAACATCACAAATTAGTAAAAGTTGGTGTTGTAGTTATGTTACTATGAAATATTAATCAAAGAAATCGTTTATGCAATGGGACGCGACTAAAGGTCTTATCACTAGTACATCGTGTTATATAAGCCAAAGTAATAACTCGAAGTAAAGGTAATCAAACTTTCATTTTTAGATTTTCTTTAACACCATCTGACAAAAGTCAAGGTCAATCGTTATATAAAATTTATGATTTTCTGAGTCTTTTTACACGATAGCCCTATGCCACTTTGTGTAGAGTTAAAAGAAAAGATGACTCAAACTTGTAATTGTTGATAAAGATGATAATCTTATTAACAAGACATTGTATGTTGTATATAATTAAATTTTTAGAAATTTTTAATATGCATTTGTAGCTATGCATTTGTTAGTTGCAAAGGTACTTAATTACTTGTAAATGTAATATTAATCTGTAATTATAAATGAAGCATTGTAAAATATAATATGTGTTTATTTATTTATTATAAATGTTTGTTGATTTCAAAATTCATTCTACCAATTTTCATGTACCGCACAGGTTGATATACTAGTATTGATGAATGTAAAAAATCTCTAGTTAGGTTTAAATATATTACTAGTTAGTGATGAGATATTATTTAATAATAGTGTGAGACCTGCGCGTTGCGGCGGGATAAATCATGAATGATTCATACTTCCGGTGACAACAAATTGAAGTGTCGTATTAGCTAATCCTAGGAGAACATCTACAACCTGAACTCTTTCAAGTTACATCGCGTTGGGGTGATTTCATAAAATTTAAATAAACCTTGGAGAGCAGTACAACCTAAATTCTTTCAACTTACAGTGGGTTGAGGGTGATTTCATAAAATTTGGCTAATCTTTGGAGAGTAGTACGACCTAAACTCTTTCAAGTTACATAGAGTTGAGGGTGATTTCATAAGATTTAGCTTTGTTTTTTTAAATACCTTAAGCTACTTCCTATATCACACACAACATCAATTATGCTTCTAGGTTTCTTTGTTTGATCCTCTACAATAAGATTCATACAAGATAAAAGGAAAAATGACACCACCCACATGAGAATAAAAATAAACTATTCACTGAAACAATCAATCTTAAAGAACAATAAAGTACAATTTATATTTTCTTGTAACAATTTAGCTACACTTTAATATTGTAAGTTTAAAAAAAGTAACTGATTATTATGAATCTTATAAAAACTGATAAACAATGCATAATCCGTGAGCATTTAATTCACAAACTACTACAATATTAGTGATTAAATAACAATTACGTTCTTTCGGTATATAAGAAGTCATGGAGAAGTTATGAACCTTTGGTTTCAAAAAAGGTGACCAGTTAAAAATCAACATCATTATTTCCAACATCCATTTTAATCAAGTAATTATTTTGAGGTTACATGCTTGTATGCTATATCTAAACAACTACGATTTGACTTATTATTAAGTGAATTATTAAAAGAAAGAAGTTCTGTAAACATTTACGCTTTAAGTTCTAAATATGACATCAACAATTCATCTATCAATTAGATGGAACTATAAGCCATATATAAATAAGAAAGAGGTTCAAATACAAAATATTTTTTTGCTATAAAGTGTGAGAATACACAATTAGTTAAAAAAGTCATAAAAAATTATATCTCACAATCTAAATCGAATTTCAACAAAATAATTTCGAGTTTTTGTTCCCCTAGCCGTACTCGCTAAGAAAAAAAATAAATTAAAAAATAAATTAAAATATTAACGTTTTTTAATTATGTCATTTATTAAAGACACAATGACGTTATTGTCTTATTATGAAAGACACAATAATGTCATTGTCATTATGAAAGATACAATGACGTCATTGTGTTATTTATTGTCATTGTCATTATGAAAGACACAATGACGTCACTGTGTCATAAAAGACACATAGAATTTTTTTTTAATTTATTTTTACTTTTTTTCTAGAAAGAGGACGACGACGAGAGAAACAGAGACTCCAAAGTACTTTTTTGAAATTCGATTTAGATTGTGAGCTATAATTTTTTATGATTTTTTAGTCTTATTGTGTATTCTCACACTTTGTAGCAAAAATACACTTTATATAATAAAACTGCATAGCTTCACTTTCACAAAAACTGAAATCTAAATTGAGTATAAAAAAGATACTGAGCTTGAGATTTTGTCTACTTTGAAAGTAACAATGGATTTTCAAAATTTAGTTAATAGCTAAGGAATGGATTTTCAGCTAATAAATATAGCTAACCTGAAATTCAATTCAAGAGAAAAATTAGGCAAAATCATAACATGACATCAAATCAAATCTTACACAAAAAATCAATTGTTGTAGTGTTTAGAAAAATTAGATACTTTGAAGAACTAATGACACATACAACATGAGGAAGAATACTTGAAGCCTTATCATCACAATATACAATCCAGTCTTTAATGTTATGAAGAAACGCTAGGTCTCGTGCAGCATTGATTGCTAGTTTACCCATATGACTAAGTAATAAAATATAAGAACTTGAAATCATACTTCTGAAAAGATGATTCTTCAAGCTTTCTTATTCTTATAGATATATACAAAAGTAAACTCATATGCATGAAAATCATGGAAAAGAATCAGATGCTCATAAAGATTTCATCAAACACATATAGCATTTCAAAAATCCAAAACTAAACACAACATTATGATACTAAGAACCCAAAACAGTAATCCTTAAACTAGTTGAAAGCAAAACACAAAACTAACAACAAAGAGTGAAAAGCAAAACAAAAAAAGCAGTAGTCGAAACATACATAATTGATATATTCACCTGCTAAAGCAAAGAATGGAAATAAGCGATATGACCCAGCTTTAGAACATATAAAATCAAAAACTAGTTACTTGAAGATAAATGCCCCAAATACCATAAAAACACAGGCACCAAGAATTAACTAACATGAATTAAACTTAAAAAAGAACAAAACTCAAACATAACTGATCTTATTCCATAAACATAGCCCATACTGTATATAAATAACTCAACTAAGTAACAAGCTTAGCATCCCAAGTAAACCAAATCTGTGCAACATCTTTGCAATTTAAACAATGTAGTTCATCTCACAAGTGTACCTCGTCAAGAGGGCTTGCAAATTGCAAGTTAACACACTCAAAAAACACCTGCATAACAAAAATACATTCAAATTTTATCTAGTATGAATGTCAGCGGGAAGGTACTGATAGCTCTTATGAGGCCCACGAAATCTTCAATGAATGGTACCAGTAAGGCATTTAAAAAGCCAATATATCTTTATCTATTTTATATAGTTTTTTTCTTTTCTATAGTTGGGAAAAAACCTCTGATCATGATCTTGAATGGCAAGTTTCTTATGGCTAATGAAGTTCCTTTGACTTAGTGTATCCAGATACACATACATTGGACTTGCAAACATATATAATATAAAACCTAAACAAGACTTGTGAGTGGTGACTTCAAAACTTTTGTAAAATAAAAAAATCTAATTTTATATAAATATGCAAGTATGTGACAAACATGACACACATAGTGTATGCATTTGCATATATATTTTTTTACCAAAACAAATCCTTTGCATCTCCTCACCTAGTTTTTTATGCTTAATAAGTAAATAAGTGGCATTTTAAACTTATTTAGTATAAAATATATATGTTGATTCTACCAGGTCAAAACTAATCTGTTTACCCAAGTATGAAGTAGGACAAACAGATTAATAAATATTATCTAAAGTGTTAATCGAATGTTTTAAACCTTTTAATTTTTAGTGTAGTTTCTATAGTTACAATAAATACATTTACTGTTTATATATAATGCGATAAGATAGCCAAAAAAGTTAGAGGGTCAACCAAAGCTGACCTTAAACCCACTAATTTTGACAGTACATTTAGTTTAAAACAAAAACCAAACTTTCCTCAAATACAGCTAATATTTCTAACTTATGGTCGTGTGCATTCTTGGTCAAATTTAAACAAAGATAAGGTCAAAGCTTAATTGTTAGGAAGTAGAAATCTTACAAGTGACAATTTGAAGAAAGGCATATATTGTAATACCCCTAACTTAATAGTTATAAGTATGCGAATTACGAAGTTTTTCTTTCATATATCTTTGAACGAGTAAGTAACGAGTAAAATAAATATTTAAAATTTTAAGTTTCTAAACTAATTTTAGAGTCGTAAGAGACCGTTTAATTATATTTAAATATAATAATATATTATATTTAAACGTGCTCTGTTTTTAACGAAACTTGGGTCGACTCGTAGAGAAAAATAAGCCTGTCTCAATGGCATATTTGAAGTTTTATAAGACGTTATACTTAAAAAGTTATAAGAGAAAAACAAAGTAAGCAGCTGAATTAATTATAATAATATAATAATAATATTATTAAAAATAATTAAGCTAGCAGGCACGCCAAATTTGCCTCCCACATCGCCAGCTTAAGTCTTTCACCTGTGTGCCTGCTTGCTTATAGATACAGACCTTAGGGTTGTATTTAGACATAAGTTTTCTTGGGAACGCTCTAATATAAAGAGAATCCCGAGTAATCGATACCCCATTGGGTATTGTTACTAGTCGTTTTTGGAGCTCGGGTAGGAGCGCGAGTAGGGAGACTCTACATCAGATTGCCGTAGATAGGTTTAAGGTATGTTATCGTTTAAGTTTATATCAAGTTAATTATTATTTATTTTAGTATTATTATTAGGATTAGTATTAGTATAGTTTTATATTTTAGATGTTAGGGTTATTGTTAGGGTTGGGTTTTAGGTAGCCTAGCCTTAGTTAGGCATGGACTGATCACCCATGCTTAAACAAGGTAGCGCTAGCTAATATCCAACCATGACAATGACTAGTTAATTGTACCATCGCCTAACCAAGGATTACTTAAACTGTACCAGGACCTTGAGATATCCAGATCGTACTAGGAATTGATTATCAACTGTTCAGCAACTATTAAACATGTGAGTTATCATGACTGTTTTCAAAACTGTGATAATATACTCGTTCTGTCTGTACTGGTAATAATTATAATGCTTACATATATGCAAGGGTCGGTAGGGGTATATAGGATCCTGATATATTTAATGGGGTGTGTCAAACTGGCTGAAAAGAGGATAGGGTTCCTCGTATGCATCAAGCACATGCTCATACCTATTTGACGGGCGGGAGGGTCTGACAAACCCGCTGCCGGTGGTTGTGGTAAAACCAGGGAAGGCACTGTGCCTATGGACCCAAATATCACAATCCATATTGTATGCATGTCAAAGTTAATTTTATAAACTGTATAGCATGAGCTCACCAGCATTAGCTGACGTCTTTTTGAGTATATAT